>CM043020.1:43852648-43934455 GCA_023690525.1 Holotrichia oblita
GCAGTCGGTGACGAACCAAACTTATGTTTTTAATGGAACACTTGGTATTAATATATTACAATCGATTCTGCTAATTACTATAAACAATTTGGTATAACATTAGTTGGGTCTAAAACTCATAGTTACAGAGAGAAAAAAGCGATTAAAATTGAAAAAAACGCTCCAAATGTATACTAAAAAAATTAAGTGTGTCACTAAATGTGCTAAATTGTTGAGTAATATAATGGCCTACACTTAAGTTGAAATTATTCGCCATTATACAGGGCGATCGAGTTTCGTAAATCCATTTCGGACTTTTTTTCAAATGGAACACGCTGTACATTATTTTCGTATGTTAAAGAATATTTTGAAATTTGTTACATTTAAAGATTTAAAGTCATCATGCAATGACGCATGTGATTAGTATAAAGCAAATTTTACACCGATTTAAAGACAAGGAAAAATATTGGAAATCCAAAATTGTTAAAGGTTACTACAATAGATGTTCAAATAATGGTCCGTGTAAACGAAGACACATTTAGAGCCGATCGGGAAATTATAATTTAACTTTTTGTGGAGTACGTGCCAGGAATATTGTCAAAACTGCGCTTTTTTCAACAAATTTTTGTATTTTAATGAAGACGCTGCAGAACTTGATAAGTGAATAGTAATTGTTGTTTCTGTCAAATCGTTAACTTTTGTATTCGTTATTCATTCTTGATTTCTTATTAATTTTGCAATAGAAACGACTTTAAGTATATAATTGGTTAATATGGTGTTGGTACTGGCCGAATGGCAAAAATACCTACCATTCGCTAGTAGAGTATATACATGTAATGTGTAATTGAATTATTTATTTCAACAGTCAAGGATTGTAGGCAATAACAAACTGAATAGTTTCACTGTAACAATACAAGAATTTTATTAAATAGATTATTTACATTAACTATTTACAATTATTACAAATCTGTAACAATACAAGAAACAACATTCAATGTTTGTTCTTCGCAATCGTGTTCCTTGTATAATCAACTTTATCCTAAAGGTTTCTTATTTATTAATTAGCAAAACACATCACGTTTTGACGTTGACAGTTTTTAATTTTTATGACGCTAGTGCAGATCCTTAACCTACTGACTCATTGTATTGAGCAGCATATTCTTACATCTCCCCCTCCCCTACCCACCCTTCTTGGGAAAGAAAAATCTCATTTTTCTTCCTCACACATCGTATCTTGTACTGGAATAAGTTTTGAAATATGGAAGAAATTCGATTCCGTTTTTTGTGTGTCCTGTATTGATTCTGTAAATTGATTCGGACACTTTTTTCTTCTATTTTATATGGACCAATTCTTAATTCGTCCAATTATTTTCTGTTCAAACGATTTCCGTTTTCAACATACACTGACTCACCTACCTGAAAATTGTAGTTTTTTCTATTTTTGTCGTATAGTTGTTTGTTAAATTTGTGGTATTTTATGCTGTTTTCCAAAGCTCTTTCTCTGTCTTCCTTTATGTCCCTCTGTGTTTTTATTTGTGATAACTCGTTCGGTAATATCGACGTGTTTGTTCCTTCTAATAAGTATTTCAGACTAAACTTTGTTACTGTATGTATCGTTTCATTATATTTGCGCACACATTCATGTGCCGCTGTTGTCCAAGCTTTTCTTCCTTTATTTTCATTTACATACTTTACACCTGATTTTATTTATTAGAGTTTGGTTTAATCGTTCATTTAAACCGTTAGAAAAAGGCGCATTGACCGCTGTAAAAATAATCGGTATATATTTTTTTTTTAGGAAGCCGTTATACGCTTTTGAATTAATTCCTGGATACTGGTCGGTTAGAATTTTCCCGATTTATTCATTTTCTGCAATAATGTTAGTTAATTTTATAAAGTCATTAGCTGACTGTGATTTTGAAGTTAGGATGTATGCGAATCTTGTAAAATGATCCACCAACAAGTGCAAATATTTTTTTGTAGATCTTTGAGCCACCAAAACCTCCGATCGTGTCAATCGATATTATCTCGAATGGTTTTTTCGTCGGACCAAGTTGTGACATTAATCCGTACTTTACTTGACCTCTGGTTTTATTTTTAATACAAATTTGGTCATTTGGTTTATGCCAATATGATAGAATTGATCGTGCAGATTTTTTATTAATTTTCTGCTGAATTCTTCTGATATCATGATTTTCTCCTTTCTGTAGTATATCTTGTTCTTCTTATACACGTTTTTTTGTTTTTTTTTTAATTCTCATTTTTATTTTGATTGTTTATAATACTTTTTAAATTTATTAGATTTACGGTTTTTAACAAATCTTCGTTGTTTTCTTGTGCTTCAAATACCGGGTTCCTGCTTAAACAAACTGCTTCTATGTTAAATTTACCTGGATTATATTTTACTGTAAAATCATATTGTGACAAGTAGTATGTTATGTCACCTAGCACTTCATCTGGTCTAGCTTTTATGTTTAAATCTTTTAATGGCTTATGATCTGAGCAAACTTCGATAGATCTGCCCATCAGCCAGTATTGCCAAAACTGTACTGTCTCTTTAATTGCTAAAGCTTCTATATATATTGCCTTTTTCTTTTTCTGTGAATTATTTAATTTCTTCGAAAAATAGGCAACTGGTTTCTCTGTATCACTGTCTGGTTGAGGCTGTTTTAGTACAGCCCCGAGTTCTTGGATAATCCCGTCTGTATAGATTTTTATTGGTAACATAGGGTCATAAATTGTTAAAACTGGCTCAGTGCATAAAAATTCTTTTAAATAGTCAGAAACCTTTTGGCATTCTTGTGACCAAAGAAATTTTTGATCCTTTCTTAATAGATTGTGCAACGGTTCCAATACAACAGCTATTTTAGGTACGTAGTTGTGATAAAAATTTATTTTTCCTAAAAATTGGCGGATATTTTTCTGGGTTGTTGGAGTTGGAAAATTACGTATTGCCTTTAAATTATCTTTCATTGGTTTAACAGTATTATAACTTATAATGTGCCCAAGATAACTTACTGTATTTGAAGCAAACATACATTTAGAGAATTTAAGCGGGAAGCCTTCTTCTGTGATAGCATTCAGCAACTTTTCTAAATGTCTTAAATGTTCTCTAAAGGTTTTAGAGAATATCAATATATCGTCTATATAATTTACAGTAAATCCTGACAATTCGCGTTTTTTAATTATATTGCTCAATATTCTGTGGAAAATGGCTAGCGATGTTTTCATTCCAAGCGGTAAGCATGTCCACTGATAATGCCCTTCTTGTGTTACAAACCCCGTTTTGCTTCTGTCTTCGACTCTTAGTGGAATAGACCAAAACGCCGAATTGATGTCTAGTTTTGAAAAGTATTTGCAATTTCTCGTTTTTATTACTAAATCTTCTATTCGCGGAAATGGCTGCGATTGAGGTATTATAATTTTGTTGAGATCTCTGAAATCAATACAAAGCCGCGACTTTTTGTTTTCATCTATCTTGAACGCCAGAGTTACCGGGGCTGCAAAAGGACTGTATGATTCTTCTATAAGATTTCTCTTTAACAGCTCCGATATCTGTTGCTCTATTTCTTTTTTATTTTCTATTGTGCACCTGTACGGTCGCTTGCTGCATTACTTATCTATTGTCAGATCTATTCTAGCTTTGTATTCCTTTACAGTGCCAATATCATATTTGTCTTTAGCAAATGTATGCTTGTAATTATTTATTAATTCATCGATTGCATTTCTCTTTTCTAGATATTGAAAAGAGAAGTGGTTCGTTATGGATATAAAATTTGGTGTGTCTAAATTTTCATTAAAATTTATTTTGTAAAAAACGTCTTGTTTCTCCATTGCTAATTTTTGTTTGTTTTTTATATTAGCACCATTAGGAATTTCGCTTTTATCTTTTTCATATTTCTAAAAGTAGTTTTTCTTTTCTCAGTGCAGATTCAATCAGGGAACCTGTTTGATATTTCCACATTATAGGATGTCTGATTGGAGACCAGCCCTTATTTGCAAAAGTATCACAAACTGAATAGTTTCACTGTAACAATACAAGAATTTTATTAATTAGATTATTTACATTAACTATTTACAATGATTACAAACCTGTAACAATACAAGAAACAACATTCAATGTTTGTTCTTCGCAATCGTGTTCCTTGTATAATCAACTTTATCCTAAAGGTTTCTTATTTATTAATTAGCAAAACACATCACGTTTTGACGTTGACAGTTTTTAGTTTTTATGACGCTAGTGCAGATCCTTAACCTATTGACTCATTGTATTGAGCAGAAAGGAGCATATTCCTTACATACATACTTCCCAATATCCAGAATATAAAAGAAAGCCAAGACATCAATTCCAAATACAAAAGCTAGCCTTTTGACAGGAATGACAAATACATACATACCGGGAAGTATTTCGAGCGTTATCTGGTTTGCGATCGACCAGCAGCGGTACGTATTACAACAATATCGAATTGCAAATTAGTATGTAGTCGTGTCGCGTATAAATAAGCTACGGTCAATGAGCGCGCTTAACCGTTCCATGTAATTTTTTTATAATTTAAATGAAATGCAGAATTCCATGTGTATCGAATTTGCCATGTTTACTTATGTGCACAAGTAATGAGTATGACACTCTTGTTAACATTGTGAAGCTATGCAGTGGGTTAAATTAGTATTAGTCTGGTGTTTTTTCGCTTCCTATACAACTTCGATTACTACTACTACGAACTACTAAGAGCAAACTATTTCGAATGATTATTTTATCTCTATTATTAATGATGGCCTTTAAAGTAATAGTTATACTCGCAAAAGTAGGATGGCTTTTATTAAGACGGAGTGTATAGCCATGAAAAAGGAATACACAGAAAACGGACAAAGTATTACAATCTGTTTCTTAGTATGAAAATGTATGTTTTTTATGGGTACTCTTCTTTTTGCGAATAACAATTAATTTTGATTTTTAAATTGTCATGAAGAACTTCTTTGTATAAAACAATGACCTATTTTATAGTAATCAAAAATGTTATATTCCCAAATCATAAGAGAATACGAAGGTTAATCGTATTTCTCATTAGGCATATCACATATTTAATAATCGGGAAAAGATTATACATCTTTGCTAAATTAACCCACTGCGTTAGTCTACTAGCAATAATGTTAGAAATAGAGCGAAATTGTCATTGAACAACACGTTAACAATTGCTCATGGAAGTTCACATAATTAGTTAACATTATACTAAACAAAAAAAAAACAAAAAAAAGTAAAATATAACAAAAAATAAAAGAATTTGTTGTGTTTTATAATAAGTTTAAATTTGCCGCCATTGGGTGAAAGAAAAAATTATATTAGGGTTTAGTTTTAGTCATGATGGCGCATGTAAGGTAGCCAAGTCAATGTTGTTAATGTGTGTGGTCTAAATATATGTTTAAATAAAAACCGCGAAGTTTTTTCTCAGTAGTAAGTAGTGTGTTCGTCAAAATCAATCACAAAATAAACATGGTCCTTCTGAACGGATTAATTAATTAATTAACGGAGTAATTGATTAATTGAACCACATAAAACGTGACGAATATAACGTATTTCGTCAAGCAACGTAACATTATCGAAGTGTTTTAAGTAATAGTGTCGCCGATTTCATCGTCACTTTACGATTATATCTACGTATCTATCGGAGCAAAGAAGCATTCTACATAATGCTGATAAAGGAAATTCTTCGTCGAGGTTAACCAAGCAAAGGGAGAATCGAAGAAAAACCGCCATTAACGACAACCTGCATCGAACGGTAGCAAGTAGCGTCAAGCAGCAGCGAGCACCAATCAGGTCAACAATGGTCGCGTTCATCAGACTGAGCTGCTACGTAGCAGCTACCAATATTTCTGATGAACGGTACCGCTCCGTCCTACTACGTCATCGCTACATCGACTGTTTCCGAGGAAATTAGATGTAGCGGTCGCCATTTTTTCGAGCGGTCTTTCGGTACGCTCGATAGGTAGCATCAGTCAAGTAGCAGTAATGGCGGTTAACGAACGAGTGTATTGCGTTGAAAATCAATTTTATCAGATTAATGTTTCCGATGAAATACACACATTATTTTTAAATGGTAAGTGTAGAATGAATACGAATATGTTATTATACGACAATTTTTCGTTTACATAGTATGAAAATAGATGTGTAATGTCCGTTCTTGTTTATAGATCATGAAATGTTAAAAAACTATATAAAAGAAAATATACGTGCGGCAGATGGGAGCAAAAGTAAGTGTAAATTTTAATAATATGATGAACTATTAGGTAGATTCAGACAAAGAAAAGTGTAGTAGGAGCTAAATTCCAGACAAAATGTAATAGAGAACGCTTTCAATATAATAGAAAAAAGCGGAGTCCTTACATTGAACTGGGTTCACTGTGAAAAGCCTTTGTCTGTATCTGTTGACATGTTTTAATAAAGCAATTGTATATTGACTTTTTTGTTTTATATACAGTGTTTTCGATGTAACGGGAGATTTACCAAAGGTAATTAAGAAACAAAATATACAAATATGATAGTAATAGTTGCTTTATGGTTGCTTTGTGGTAATGGTGTTACAATTAACTGTTAGTAATTGGGAGTGGATATTATTGTGTATGTTATCTCTCCCAAGTGGCTTGCACTTTATAGCATGTTGACTTCATGTTGCCAATTTATGTATATTGAATATGGTGATTGTAATTATTTTGTAATTGTATTTCGTAGATAAAGACTTCGTATGGGATCGCAATACTACACTGCTCCTAATAGAGAACTACAAATTTACGTGTGGAGGATTTCCGGAACCCCAAATTTAAGAAAAAGGATCTATGGTTGAAGATACGACTGGATTTTGTAGATCACGGGTATAGTGTTAGTGAAGAAATCCTTGATAGAAAATGGAGAAATTTAAAGAAAACGTTCGTCAGCATCAAAGATAACATGAAAACCACAGGTAGAGGACGAATTACATGGGAATTTTTTAATATTTTTGAAGACATATACAAGGAGGATCGAACAGTGAATTTCCCTACAACCATTGCCTCCATGAGATCACCAGTTAGTCCCGTACAACTCAGCCCTACTCCTGCACCACCTACATCACCCTCACCACAACCATGTTCCTCCCAGTCACTCCCAGCAGTATTACCTTCTCCAATTGATCCTCCGCAGCCGACTTATTCCCAACCGTTTCCTCCCGAACGACATTCCCCATATGCACGTGTTACAGTATCCCCACCACCTGTTCCTTCCACCACGGCATGCTCAAAAAAAAAAAAAGAAAAAGCTACAAAAATGAAATCGCTATATAAGTACCGGCAACGGCAACTTGAATTGGAAAGAGGCGAGTCCAGGAATTGCAATTATTGAGGAAATCAATTGAAAGAAGTAACGAATTGCAAGAGGAAAGAAATAAAATGCTCCGCGATTTTTTCAAGAAATAATTGTTTTTTTTTTAATTTTGAGAATAATATTTTATTTTATTTATGTAATTATTTTTTATGTTGAGAATTATTTTTATTTTATTTGTTATTCTTTTATATAATGTTCAAAATAATTGTTAATTTTGTTTGTTATTCTGTTTTTATAATGTTGAGAATAATTTTTATTTTATTTGTTATTCTTTTATATAATGTTCAAAATAATTGTTAATTTTGTTTGTTATTCTGTTTTTATAATGTTGAGAATAATTTTTATTTTATTTGTTATTCTTTTATATAATGTTCAAAATAATTGTTAATTTTGTTTGTTATTCTGTTTTTATAATGATGACAATTATTTTTATTTTATTTGTTATTCTTTTTTATAATGTTTAGAATTACATTTTATTTTATCCTTTTTTTATTATTTATTTATTTTATCGCGGCTGAGAATAAATTTTTAGTTTGTTCTTAGTTCTGTATGAATTGTATTATATTTTGTAGTAGGATTTATCGTTTGTTTTTGTGAAGTTTGTTATTCATTAAATTTGTGAAAAATTTGAAAAACCTACTTCAAATCTTGTTTGTCATGGTGTCTTTTTGGTAGTTAACAAATTGAGACAATAAAATGTTCTTTTGCAACTTCTATATGTGTCGTTCTTTATACTTCATTTTTATTCCCAATTACTAATTTATAAATAAAAAACAATTGTTTGACCATTTTCTTTATTTTATTATATACGTGATTTTCACCTCAATTTCGGTGATAACATTTAATTATTTAAAATATTTACAATATGTCTCCTCTTCTCTACGGCAACATTGGGATTATCGGCCTGAAAATCTTCTACTTCTACATTGTCATTATTGTGCTCGTCCCATTCTTCTACCTCTTCAACATTATTTATTAATATATAGTTATGCAGCATGCATGCTGCTGCAATTATTTGTGTTCCAAATTCCGCCGTTGCAACATCTAGATATTTCAGCCGTCTGAATTTACCTTTTAAGCGCCCATATGCCCTTTCAATAACTGACCGTACTGAGCTTAATTTAATATTATAATTAATTTCATTCCTTGTCAAGTGACCATTGTCTCTAAATGGGGTCATTACGTTCTGCAGTAGGGGATAAGCTGTATCACCAAGTAAATGATGTTCTGCATCTAATAGCGGATTATTTTCATCAATTAATCTTCGGTAAACATCACTGTTTTGAAATACACGAGCATCGTGTACTCTTCCTGGAGCTCCCACATATATATCTGTGAATACCATTCGGTGGTCACAAATACCTGAAAAGTAAAGATACATAATATGTATACTGTTCCGCTTCGACTTCTACATATAATCAAAGTATACCTTGTAAAATAATAGAATGAAATTGTTTTCTATTATAAAAATCATGGGGATTCTCAGTAGGTTGTTTTATGGGTATGTGGCAACCATCTATAGCTCCTACAATACCCGGAAAACCATTTGATCTTTCATGAAATACCTGCGACAAAAAGTTTACACTTAATAAAAATTTCAAATGTCTTTGGTAAATTTTACCCTTACTACCTCCGCATGATCATTAGGCCAAACAATATATTGGGGAATTAGAGTCACTAATACCCCAACAATCTCTTTAAATATAAAATGTGCTGTACTTTTCGCTAACCCGAAACGATCACCTGCAGCCAAAAAGGATTCTGGTTTTGCCAATACCCATAACGCAAACAGAATTTTCTTCTCCACTGGAATAAGACTTGCTGCTAACAGCCCTGTGTTTTGTATAATATTTGATAATTGCTAAAATACATATACATATAGAACCATAAATTTCACGACTTAAGCAATATCATGTTTCCTTACCTCAAATGCTCCCCTCGACATTCTAAAGTGTTCTACAAACAAGTCACCCATATATTGAGGAATTGTAATTTCAAAGTAATCGCTGTTACGTGGAACAGGTTCTCTTTCATTTTCTTCGATTGCCATTACAGGTTGAGCTAAGTCCAATACGATATGTCTGACAATATTAAAATCTGGATAAACATCATTCATTATTTCATTGAAAATAATGACTTCGCGATTATCTTCCATTTTTAGCACAAATTGTAGTCAACTTGTATGAGACAGTTGAAGACAGCTACAGGTGTAATAGAGATGAAACTGGTACCAATACTGATCAGAGATAACTGAATAAAATGAATTGCAAATTATATAATATATGTGACCTGGTCAACGAAAAGGGGGCTTAGGTGTGAAAACAAGTTTTCGAGAAAACAGCAGTGAAAGAAAAACAAGTCATTTTATCAGTTTCACATTCGTTGTTCGCTTCTCCCTGCATCCTACTCTCTTCGAGGACATCCACTGTTCCGATTTGCGCCATTCGAAAGAGCATATTTTACTCTATCCAACTCACCAAAAAAGTGAAAAATGATTTTTTCACACCTAAGCCCCCTTTTCGTAGACCAGGTCACATGTATGTATATTCTTACCGAAATCCCTTATACGCTGCAGGCATATACTTTAACGTTCTTTACACTTTCCTTGTTGTACAATAAAGAGGAAAGGATACTACACTACCCAGGTCTATGAGCACTAAGCAAAAAAATTAATAAAAAAAAAATTACACAACGGAAAATTTAAGAAAAACAAAACTAGTATATTATTATAATTAATACTATTACTACTGTTAATAGGATTAACTAAACTACTACTACTACTATTTAATAAACTGCAACAACAAACGCTTGATGCTAAAAAAAAGAATTCCTAAAGTAGAAGTATTTATTGGTACTATTACTAATGCTAATAGTGCTAACAAAACTAAACTACTACTACAAAGGATAAACTATAATAAACTAAACACAAGTTAGATATAGTAAAGTTGTACAAAAAAGCAAGCCGTGCGTTTAAACAAAAATTAAACAACAAAATTATGGCGTTCGGAGTTGTTCGAAGTGGTTCGGGCGTTCGCGCATGACCGATCTCAAATTTCGATCGCTCCTAGCGCCTCTTTTCGCATTTTAAGAAACTAAACGTAGTTCGACCTTGGTAATTTAAGTGCCCCTAGCGTGATATTATGATACTATTGAGGTAGCGGGAGCGATATGTAGCGTAGCGTCCAGCAGACTAACATGCCGCTCGTAACTGTTGTAGATGTAGCGGCCAGGTAGCGGCTACCTAGCAGCTACGTAGCGGCTCAGTCTGATGAACGCGACCAATGGTCGCGTTCATCAGACTGAGCCGCTCTGTAACAGTTACCGATTTTTCTGATGAACGGCTACGCTACCTACTACTACGTCATCGCTACATCGAACGCTTCCAAGAATTTATATGTAGCGGTCGCCATTTTTTCGAGCGCAATTTTCTTACGCTCCCAAGATCGAGCGGTGAGCAGTATACGTTTAGCAGTTGTTAGATAGTGTTTAAATATGGCGGGCAGAGAACGCGTATATTGTTCATCAGAATGCGATGACGTCAGGAACTGTTGTAGATGTAGCGGAGCGGTAACTGTTACCGAGCGGCTCAGTCTGATGGACGCGACCAATAGCATACGCGACCGAAGCGTGGGAAACTTGAACTTACGATACGGTAAGTCTCTTTATATTATCCTCTATTTTATGCAAGCAAACATAACCCTTATATTTGAGCAATCACTACGTCACAACGCACACTTTACATTATCGAATACTTATATGGTATTTCTCGTATTTATACAATTAGCAGTCTCACAAAATGAGTGTTAAACGATTAAAATGACAACGCGAGCAAATCAAATCGAAAATTGAACGATTTTCTAAATTTTTAGAATCATATACCTACCTAGCGATGAAAAAAATACGTAGAATTCAACGAACGGTTTGAAGGTTTTGGTCGGGTTTACAATGAATTTAACGAAATTCAAATGCAATTAGAGAACTTATTAACTGATAACGAGTTTGAACAACAAGAAATAGAGCGTGAATCGTTTGAAAATAATTTTTATCAAATTAAAGCGCGTGCTAAATGAAATTATTTTAAAACACGAAAATGAATCAAAAACAAACGTAGACCAACCGCGATTTGATTCAAAAAACGATCGTTTAAAATTGCCTTTAATAAGTTTGTCAGAATTTAACGGAGAATACCACCAGTTGCTTCAATTTCACGACACCTTTAATGCATTAATCGATAAAAACGCAAAGTTAAGTAACGTCGAAAAGTTTTATTATTTAAAGGGGTGTTTAAAGGGCGAAGCGAACGATATTTTGCAAGCATTAGAAGTATGCAACGCGAACTATCAAACAACATGGGATCTTTTAAAGCAACGATTTGAAAACAAGCGCGTAATCATTGAAAATCACATTTCTGCATTATTCGAATATCCAAGTATACAAAAAGAGTCAGCAAATTCATTACGCAAATTAATGGATCATATTAATAAACACATGCGTTCACTAAAATCGTTAGGTGAACCTGTCGAGCAATGGGACAGATTATTAATACATTTAATTATTACGAAACTGGATGTAATTACTAAACGTGAATGGCAGGAGCACATAGTTTCAAAAGAAAATAAGGAATTACCAAAATTCACGGACTTTATGTCGTATTTAACGCAACGTTATCATGTTTTAGAATCTATCAAAAGCGCAAGTCATACAAACAACTTCTCGAATGCCACATACGAAAAACGAAACTCTAATAAACGATCACATTCATATTCAACAACGTCCAACCTAACGTGCGAAATTTGCAAAGGTTCACATCACATGTATAAATGTGAAGAATTTCGGAAACTTCCCGTTCAACAACGATACGAAACAGTAAAACGGCTTAAGTTATGCACAAACTGTTTACGTAGTAAACATTTCTCTCAAAATTGTAAGGCTTCAAGTTGCAAACATTGTCATAAGCGCCACAATTCTTTGTTACACGTGAATATAGAAAGCAAATCAGAGCAACATAGTCAAGAGTCCAGGTGTGAGAAAAACGATAAGGAAAAAGCTAAGGATGTATCAGTTAACGATCAATCTTCAATTAACGTACATACCTCGAACATTAACCCCGGTTTGAATATATTATTATCGACTGCATCACCGTATGTTAAAGATTTTAATGGTGAATATCATTTGGTAAGAGTTCTTTTAGATTCTGGAAGCCAATCTAATTTTATATCTAAAGAATTGAGTCGAAAACTAAAGGTACCTGTTCACAAGATACATGTTCCGGTAAAAGGTATAAATTGGTTATCTACAGAAATCACCGGTATTCGTACCAAAATAAAATCTACTTGTAGCGATTATGAAATTGAGCTTTTTATTTAGTTTTACCGAAAATAACAGATAATTTGCCCAATTTTGTATTCGATAAAGAATTGATAAATATTCCAGTTAGTTTATCCTTTGCAGATCCCTCATTCAGCGAACCAAGCAAAATAGATATGTTATTAGGTGCAGGCATTTTTTGGGATTTATTATGCGTGGGTCAGATAAAAGCAGGGCTAGGTCTACCTATTTTGCAAAAGTCCAGGTTAGGATGGATTCTGTCAGGGCCGATAAATACGGCACTAGTTGAATCGGACAGCGTTGACCAAGGTATTGTGGTAAACTTGAGTTTACAAGAACAGGTAGAAAAATTATTCAAGATTGGAAGAAATTCCTAATTCATCAAAAATGACAAACGAGGAATTAGAATGTGAACAAGAATTCTTAAAAACAACCAAGTATAATGAATCGGGTGCATTTATAGTTAGATTACTGACACGTAATAATTTACAGAGTTTAGGTGAATCGCATATCGGGGCAACAAAAAGATTTTTTAATTTAGAGAGCAAATTGAACAAATATCCCGCATTTAAGAAACAATACGTTGATTTTATGACTGAATATGAGGAGCTAGGACACATGGAGAAGATAAGTGACTCAGAATTGCAAACCAAATCTAACCTTGTCTATTATCTACTACATCAGGGCATCTGGAAAGAATCGAGTCGAACCACAAAATTGAGAGTCGTTTTGATGCATCAGCAAGTTCAAATCTGTCGTTAAATGACACTTTAAAGGTAGGTCCTAAAATCCAAGACGATCTATTTAATATATTACTCCGGTTTCGAAAACACAATTTTGTACTTACTGCGGACGTTGAGAAGATGTATCGGCAAGTTAAAATCGCTCGAGATCAACAAGATTTACAACATATAATATGGAGGAAGAGTCCTGAGGATGAGTTACGTCATTTCCGGTTAACTACGGTCACGTATGGAACAGCAAGTGCATCGTACCTAGCTATACGATCGTTACAGCAAGTGGCTTATGAAAATGAGCATATCACTCCCGGTATTGCTCAAATTATTTTAAAGGACTTCTATGTCGACGATTTGATCACGGGAACAAACACAATCGAAAATGTGATACAATTTTTTTTTTTTTTAATATGTGGTGGGTGCTTAGTTGCAGTGACTCCGTAAACTGTATCGCTTGTCTGGCTATCACTGCAACTCTCGCGGTGTAGTTTTTGTGTGTGTATGTTGTGTTCAATGGCTTTGTGACAGCATCATATCGCCTTTTATGATGCCGCGCTGTTAATCACTTTGCTCCCAACAGCGAATGGCAAGTCGATCCGGGATTAAACTCTCTGAAAAAATGTCACCGTCCCTCCAGAGAATTGAACCCCGGCACCTATCGTCCTCTCACAACAATAGTCAGCCGCCTAACCACTGCGGCCATCGACCCGTTATTAAGGCGCGATATATCAGACATTCTCGAAAACTACGGTTTTCACTTACGAAAATGGGTATCGAATGACAGTAAAATTTTAAACGCTTCTTTTACAAGCAAAGAATTAGTGCAGTACTATATAACGACATAGGTAGTACTAACACTCTAGGCATTCTATAGGACGCCAATTCAGATTTATTAATGTATCGAGTGAATCCAAATAATATGCAATTTAGACAATTAACAGAACTCATTATTTTGTCTAACATAGCGCAAATTTTCGATCCCTTGGGTTTGATTAGTCCGATAACCATTGAGCGAAAGTTATACTGCAAAGACTTTGGCAAATGAAATTGGACTGGGACGAATGCGTGCCATTAACTATAGCTACCACTTGTTCAAGGTTCTTCGAACATATTTCAGTCCTGAATGATATGAAAATTAAACGTCATTGTGTTATCAAAGAAGCTGCAAATATCGAACTTTATGGATTCTGTGATGCCTCAATGGAAGCATATGGCGCGTGCATATATGTAGTACTTTCTACGAATAATTACGGTGATAGGCAAAGCAATCTCATATGCGCGAAATCGCGCGTGGCACCTTTAAAATCGATTAGTCTTCGACGTTTGGAACTTTGCGGCGCGCCTCTGCTGGCACAGCTCATGCGTAACGTTTTAAAGGGTTTACAAGTAAATATCACAAGCATTAATTACTGGACAGATTCCACCATCGTTTTATCTTGGTTAGCAGCACAACCTTGCACATGGCAAACATTTGTATCGAACAGAGTATCGCAAATTCATGATTTGTCAACTATTGCAGATTGGAATCACGTATCTTCTGCTGACAATCCTGCCGACATTATATCCAGAGGAATCGATGCGCATTCGCTGCCACAGTGCACTTTATGGTTTCAGGGGCCGCCTTGGTTAACATGGCCAAAGAGACCATTGATTAACCTTGAAGACAGCACACTAGAGAAACGAAAAATCAAACCAATTTGTTTAAACGTTACGAATAACAGACATTTTTGATAGATTTTCTACACTTAATCGACTAACAAGAGTTATGGCATATGGTCTTAGGTTTGCTAAGAATGCAAGCGTTTCGGAGGAAAAACGCACCTTAGGTACGTTGACGATTGAAGAATTGGATAACGCTTCGAAGAAACTAGTAAAACTAGCTCAATTACAGGTATTTCCTATAGACATCGATAACTTAAAGTCCAGAGAACCCTTGGCGCGTAAAAGTAAGCTTCTACAATTAGATCCCTTTTTAGACTCAGACGATTTAACTCGCGTAGGCGGCAGATTAGGTAAATCATCTATATCATACGATAGAAAGTTTCCTATTAGTTTACCTCAAAAACATGCTCTAACGAAGCTTATAATAAAGCACGAAAATCATTGTCAATTACACACAGGCGCGCAAGTCGTACTCACATCATTAAGACTCAATTATTGGCCATTAAGTGGGAGAAACGCAGTACGCAGCGCATTATGGGGATGCATGATTTGTTTTAGGGTTGAACCCCGTAAATTTGAACAAAATATGGGAGAGTTGCCTGAATTTAGGGTTAACACTGCGAGATCATTTTTAATAAGCAGGGTTGATTACGCAGGGCCTTTTAAGTTAAAGGCTAGCAAATTAAGAAGCCATAAAGTCGTTAAAGGCTATATGTGATCGTATGCTTCGCTACAAAAGCAGTTCATATGGAGGTTGTTGGCGACTTAACCGCAGACTCCTTTCTGAACGCGATCAAACGATTCACCGCTCGTAGAAGTATTTGTAAGCATTTATATTCAGATAATGCAATGAATTTTGTGGGTGCTAACAAATAGTTAATACAAAATTTGCAAAATTTAGTAAAAACTGACCAAAACTCTTAAGCGTATTTTACATAAAACAATATCACATGGCATTTTATAGCTGCGCGTTCGCCATATCATGGAGGACTTTGGGGGCTGCAATTAAGGCGGACAAATTTCATTTAAAACGGAATGTTGGAACTACCAAATTACATTTTGAAGAGTTTAGTACAGTGATTGCACAAATTGAAGCTGTGCTTAACTCCAGACCCCTTATTCCATCAAGCAATGATCCAAACGACCTTGTCGCACTTTCTCCACCCCACTTCCTAATAGGGGACTATTTAACGGCGATACCCGAAGAATTGACAAGCCAGCAAATCTACTTCATCAGTACAAAAAAACTCCAGCATATCGTTCAAAATTTTTGGCGTCGCTAGTCGCGCGAATATTTATCTTCCTTGCAACCATGAACGAAATGGCAAAGGGTTTCGTCACAGCATTTACAATTCGGAGATATGGTAGTACTGAAGGATGACAACCCACCGCCGTTACTTTGGCGGATTGGACGGATAGTCTATCTAGATACATGTGCGGATAATGTAGTGCGCGTAGTTAGTGTATGTACCAGTAATGGTATAACGAAACGTGCAGTACAGGGCATATGCAAATTGCCAATAAAAGCAGATATTGCTTAAATTGAATATTTATGTAACTTATATTTTTTTTTTTATTTTATATTTTTGTTCATTTGTCACATTATCATTGTTTTTGTAATTTTTGAAAGTCAATCCTTTTAAGAGAGGCGGCATGTTCTGTTTTATAATAAGTTTAAATTTGCCGCCATTGGCTGAAGGAAGAAATATTAGGTTTTCGTTTTAGTCATGATGGCGCATGTAAGCCCAGCAAACAAAATGATTGAGGCCAGTTGCTGGCCGCACGCAGTCGTGCCGTAAGACACATTATCGGGCCGACGTAGGCTGCCGGCAATGGACCGGCGCGTATGCGTCCCACCGGCCTGCTGCTGGCTGGCTGATGGTTTACCGTCAGTACCAGGAGCGTGCCAGCTGCCGACCACTACTTTTGCCGTTAATAGGCTATTACACTCCCGCTTCAGTTTTATTACACTATTAGACGTTTTCGAAAATTGCAGCGGTAGAAATTTACCGGTTACCAGCTGGTTTTATGCTAGAATTATTCTTTTAACCGTAGTAAATTAATTTAGAAAACTTTTATTCCCAACTTCGTCTCAACATGACCAACTTGGAAAGTGGTTGAGAATAAATTAATTTACCACAATTAAGCGAATAAATTCGCAATAAAATCAGCTGATTACCCGTAAATATTTATCGGTACAATTTTCGAAAACGTCTAATAGTGTAATAAAACTGAAGCAGGAGCCTAATGGCCTATTGATCGCTACGTATGAAAATAAACAAGATTCCAAAAATAATTCTTTATTATAAAAGTAACAGTCTCTATCCAGGATGATTAGTGTGAGTGGCCGATTAGAAGAGGAATTAAAAACAAACATTAATCATTTTAAGCGTCTTCCATGGATCGACAATATAAACTGTTGTCGACTAATTTTGTTAGATATTATTGTGCTTCGAACTGCTTATGTGTTCGTTACAATGTGTTATTGACCTTACATATGTATTGCACACTAAACATTTAATTTTTGAGCCATCTTATATTAAGTCCGGGAAATTCATAATAAACTAATTCACTTCGTCTAACAACGGTCGTTTTCTCGATTTATATGTCGACGATATTTTATTACGTATGCTTACACTTACATGCAGTCTAAGCAGGTATCAAACACATACTGAATGCTTTTTACTACTTCTGATGCAATACAATCATCCTCATAGCGGCGCATCGAAATTGGTCTGCTCTAATAATAATGAACATATTTTCTCATCATCGGTAAAATGATTCATTTTTCAAGAAGAATCACTTCTGAAAATAAGTAAATGTGTGCTGCAAATAGACATAAACTCAAAATAAAATGACAACTGACAACCGAAGTCGCACAAGTAACAGAATGAACTGCTATGCGGCGCTGGCATTTGAGACGCGGGCTATTTAAATGCGGCAAGTTGCCGATTGTGTGCCGGCCATGGACCGACATCTGGTTCGTTGTGTATAATCGGTTACGACAACTGGTCGGTAATATACAACAGGTCCGGCGCTGGATTGCCGTAGCCAGAAGCGAACCACCAGTGCCGGAACAAAACCAGCAGCTGGCCATCACACTAGTGTTAGCTGGGAGGTAGCCAAATCAATGTCGTTAATGTGTGTGGTGTAAACATATGTTTAAATAAAAACCCCGAAGTTTTTTCTCAGTAGTAAGTAGTGTGTTCGTCAAAATCAATCATCAAACGAAACAGAATTCATATAAAATTACAAGAAAAATATTCAACTGTTTTCTTACAGAAGAAAGAGCGAAGAAGAAGAGCGTTGTGGACAATAATGGGCAATACTGTTTCGTTGCTTAGTGAAATAATAATTGCGGTTACCCTGGTCAAATGGGTTTCAAAAATTAAATGTATGTTTTGATCGATAAAAAAATGTTTTATTTTGTCAGTTGTTCAATTAACCAATTGGTGGTTTTTTTCAATTTTTTATTTATAAAAATAAAAGTTGCTTACAAAAAGAAAACATTAAATTGGCACTTATATGATAGGATAGATAATACCTTTTTTAAAAATATATAAATCAATCTAACAAATTTGGAAGGGGGAGAACTATTCTACGAGCGATTGAGGTTATTCATTAGGCAAATATTATAAATCAAAAGTTCATGTGGTAATTTTTGTGCAAAAATGTTTACGAAATATTAATTGCCAAGGTTTTTCTCCTTTCACTTTTGGATGTGATACGTTATTTACTACAACAAATTTAAACACAAGAAACCAGCCTAACGACAGCTGACATCACTAAAAATTTAATTTGTGAGTATACTGATATAATATTCCTATATTAATTAATTCGTTTAATGTTTTCTTGTGATCATTTTCTGACGCATTATTGGTTGCGTATTATTGGGCGCGCGGCGGTCCATTCATTAACCGATCGATACCGAACATTCATAGTTACAAATAACCTGTAAGATTGCAAATCACTTCACTTTTTGGAGTAAATTTGTGGTTTCAATTTTGTTTCTAGTAAAAAGTTTTGATTTCGTTAATCTAACAAGTTTTTTTCTGTACGTGGATATGTATGGTTAAATAAATATCTACTACAAACAGAATAAGCATAACAAAAATTAAAATAATTAAAATTAAGGTTTATTATTTTAATAATATAATATAAATTAAAATATATTAAATTATATTATTAAAATATAAATAAATCCTGCGCACGTTTTATTTTCTTCGAATTTCTCATTATAATCTCATTATATCATTTACTTATACAACTTTTGCCGTAAAAATAATGTAGATGTGTATATCATTATTGACTTTAATTGAGATAGCACAATTTAGATTTAGTGTGGTATTGTATATTGATGTAAAATCCATTCAAGACGGGGCCACTTCGAGGTTTTTTCTGCAAAAAATTCGAAAATATCTATAAAATATATAAGTTGGTCTACAGAAAATATGAGTTTGGTTAAACACCGTCTTCTCGTCTCTACAATTGCTACAATCTTCTATAGTTTCATTCAGACGTTTTCGTTGCAGAGAAAACATCTGTTTTTTAACTACAATCAACATTCGACGTATCATAATGTAATATTCGTATAATTCGAATAGTTATTGAATTTATCATCGGAGTATCTTTATTATAAAGTAGTAATGATCGTAACTACACTAACATCACTATCTACATTAGTTCACTATTAGCGTACTTTATGAAAAAGTAGGTTCGTCCATAAACAATCACATATAGCGGCCGTTCATAACGAGATACAACGAAGCGAGCTAATTACTAATCTAACTGTGTTTAAGTTGCTGTTTCAAATGGTAAAAATGCGTAACTACTAACTTATACACCCATGAATGCATATAAAAGTCACTGTTCTGACTGATTTACAATTTTGCCGGAGTGCAATGTTATGTTCCTAATATTCGCTAAAATTGTTGAGTGACAGATTTTTCTGGTTCACAATGTTGACGAAAAAATGCATTAAAAATAAAGATAATGAAATATGGAGAGATGTTTGAAAGAGGCATTGTTTAAAAATTATATTGAAACTGTTTTTCAAACTTCATGTGTAAAATTTGAAGAAAATTTGAGTTATCTATGATACTATCGGTACCGTAGTCTTTATTGATTTCCTGTAAGCGAGAGCAGATGCTATCGCAGGTCTGGGTAGTAAGTTAAAAGTACTACAAAATGCAATAAATAATAATACGTCTTTGTAAAATACTTAATTACATATTTTAAACTTGAATTTTGATATTTGATTTGGGAACATTTTCCTGATTCATGTTTTTCGATAGAAACATAAATATATTTTTGTTAAAGAGAAAATTTCTAGCGTAATCGTTTTAATTTAGTATGTCCCGATTTAATCACTTAGAAACCTGCTTGATATACATTTTGTTAGTTTTATTATTAGTTTTCCATCAAACTGGATTAATTGTCAGATATTTTATAATGACTGGCGCCTTATCTGATTGCACTTATATTTAGAATAACACTTCCCGAATATTATGTGTATGATGCATCGAGCAAAATTTGGCTTTTATAGCAATAAGCAATAATAATAATAAATTTACCTCTAATGTTCCAATTTTGCAAACTTGCATATCTAATGATTTTATTGTCGTCCATTCTCGTGATGTAACGGGGGCTATTATTATGTCCTTAATCTATTGTAACTATTTTGTTTTAGTTTTCTTAATAAAATTTTATTTATAATTTTGATATTTAAGATAATTGTGTAAAAGTTTATAGATAATTTAAAAATATAGCGTTGTTAAGTAAAAGACTGAATTATGTTTATTGCTTTCATACCAATATACTAATTGATGACTTAGAACATTTCTAATATAACGTCGAGACAAACAGGAGATACCTATACTCCATTCAACTTAAGAGTGCAGTAGTTGGCGCCACAATCGGCGTTGGTTTTACACTAGAGAATTTAAATATACCGCTCAATTCAAAATCGACATTGACGTAGTTTAACCTTCAAATGCGGCAAATATATTACAACGTATGTATATTTTAGCTAATAATGTCTATATAACATTATGAATCAATACATTTCTATTTTATTAAGTTTTGTTAAACTTTTTTACAGCTTCTTATAGGCAATTAATGATAAGATTGATTTTTAAAACGTGAAATTTATATGTTCGTAAAATATATTATTCAGACTATGTATAGAAATTGTATATAACATGTATGACTATGTTATATTTATTCATATTTAAGTATAGAAACACAATAATTGTATAGACAATGTATTTTTCAAGTTTATTGTACATAAGAAATATTTTTAAATATTTATATGATATAATACGCAAAAATCCAAATCATACATCGTATTTTCTTCTGCGATAGAATGTTTGATGCAATTAGTCCAGACTTCAGCAGTGACATGATTAACTCCATCCAATAATAAAGTTTTTACTTCCGCTAACTTAAAAGTTCTATTATTAGTAAGATGATGCTTCACATGAGCTCATATTAATTCGATGGGATTCAAATTACAATGATATGGGGGCAATCGTAATATTGTGCGAACACTTTCTGCTACTATTTTGTCAATAATGTATGTAATGAGATTGTCAGTAATATATTTTTTTAGTAAGTTCCAGTAATTTAACTTTTAATAAAGAATTATCAACAATTCCTTTTAAATTAAGCCATTCAACTAATGCTACCTTTTTCCAAGGTGTCTCCGTAAAACAATATCTTGTCGCTCCATTAGCACACTTTCTCGGTTGCGTTTCACGCACATAAATCCTAATTTTTTGAGAATTTTCCATAATGTTGTTGGCTTAAAGTCTGGCAAATTCTCATCTGCATTAACAACCTACAAACATTAATTAGATCATGCTAACGTTAATTCAAAATATTTATCATTTTTTCACATAGGTAACTCATTTTTCAAGAAAAAGGAATGCACTTGTCTTTGGATTGCTGACCGCTGGCCTTCATCCAAATTATCATAGGTTGTATGACGTATACATTTCTTTGAAGATGAATGAGACACACCTGCGGTATCTATATCCTTCACAGTATTCTATACTGTTCGATTTCCAAGTCTAAGTTGTTTCGCAGTCAATGTAATAGAAACTGAATTGTTCTGCTTTTGTTGCAAATATAAATCATATGCCATTTGCCTCTGGCTACTACTTATATGTTCCTGAAGGATTTTTTGAGGATCCTTCAAGTGTAATAGTAATATTACATGAATACGGATAATAATAGATACCTTGAATTTGCAAGTAATACTGAAAAGAACTTTGCTTTTAATGTAAGGTACTTGCAAAATTTGAAAATACAAAGAAAAACGTAAGGAAATAACACAATACAGCAAATATATACCAACAAAACAGCATAAACAAATTTGACGTATCGCTTTTAACCTCAAATTTCATACGTATAAGAACAGTATTTTACATAGTGTGTACGTGCCTCGATAATTGACCAATCACAAGCCGCGAAATAAGGTCCTATCTTTTCTAACGCTGCACTCTTAAAGTGAATGATGTATAGCTGATCAGTTTCTATGTCAACATATACTATGTCATAGAAAACACCAGCCAGACGGAAACAAAAAGCAATAGAAGAAGGAGAGAGCAAAGTTTCGCTTCTCTCTTGCAGGGCGTTTTTTCAGGAACAGGGGAAGTATCAAGGGTAGTACAGTAACTCGACGTATAAATCGCCTATTCTATTATGTATTTCATTTTTCTGGTTGCATTTCTTTGGTTAAAAATGTTTCCATTGAGTTTTATGTTTTCTTATCAATATGACGACGGTTTACTCATGGAAATGGTCTTTTAATTGTCTAGTAATTTGTTTGAGCTATTCCTAAAGTTTTGCAGTGTACTATAATAGTAGGTATACTGTAAAATTATACAGTATATACATATACGATTTGTATTAATTTTAAATTTAATCTAATTAAAATCACAAAAAAAGAAAACAACTAAAAAACATTATTTAAGTATTGCAAAATCAGTGTTCCTCGACGAGACTCTTTCCAGTTGCTTCATTGATTTGGTTCTTCTCTATTAGGATTTGAATATACTTCGGAGATGTGGTGAACGATAATCTTTTAGTTAAATCTGACAAGTAATTTTTTTTCTTATACTGAAAGAAAGAAATACATATAATCAATGGTATTTGTTTATTAAATCACAATTTGGTATTTCTAAAATGCTACATTAAATAGTTTTTAGGGCTCGAGCAGCGTTTCTTGTGCAGTTATTATTATGTGTAGTTTGGAGGTTGAGAAGTTTACAGAGTAAATATTACCTCATTCGAGAACACTACAGTAGTAATCGTTAAGTATGCATTTTAAGTGATAAATCAGCTAACAATGACTGTAAATATAAATAATCACGGTGTTCGCAATTCACAATTACAATTTTGTCATTTAGCTATCGCTTAAGACTCAATAGAAACGCGCATGTTGTCATGAGCTATTTTGCTTAAACATGTAATAATTAATCTATTGGTGAACCGTCAGGAATACGGTATTTATACCGTTTATAGTTATAACATACATTAAGATAATGACATCTGCAAAATGTTGCTAGCACACGCTACCTACTAAATATTGTTCTTAAGACGAGAAATTTTGCCTGTAATGCACAAACAATGAACGTATTACAGATACAGGTATGTGAGAAATGTGCTGTTTAAAAGCTTAAATTATATCTGCTACAGGCGGCATATTTAGTATTACAAGTTAAAAAGCATCACCGCAGGTCTGCGCCGAAAGCTGAACATTAAAATAGATTCCTATTAATATAGCGAGACGTTGAAGTGAAGTACTTTCCATAAGGAAACGTATGTTTCGTATTTTTACTATACAGTTTGAGGCCAAAATAATAGGCAATGTTTCACATGCGTTAATGAAATGTAAATTGAATAGTTCATAATTATGAAAGGTTCCTATAGTAATAAAATAATTAGAAAACCAATACTCGACAATTCCAAATTTCAAAATCATCGAAATGCTCCAAATATTGTGGTGATTCCAACACTAAGAGATATAAGTGTTATATGTGGTACGTTATACCATTGGTTATACCACATCGTTCGACTTTAACTGAGCAGGACCGAAACACCAATCAGGAGTAAAACGGCTGCTCCGAATACAACAGGAAGGTGAAAGATTTGACCATTTTATAACTGAAAATACTGTATTAGCTGTCCGTGTCGACGCACTCGAATAAATAAAAGAATCACGACGTTTTTCGATTTTTCTTTATTCTGAAGGCCACAAACGATGAGCCAATTAAATTTCGTTGTTAGATATATAAAATAGCTGCCACCAGAGAGAATTTGGTTAATATATTGTAGATTGTAGGACAGTTATTGTAAAATTCATAAGAAAATCACGATCGTATATGTTATATTGGAATTACTACTTCATTCGAACTTTCGTTACGATAGAAGTGTGGCTGGAAAAGTGTGGATAACTTCACGCGACCCAGATTTTTATATGAGAGGCTTCTACGTAACAATGCATTGACATTGATTAAAGTAGAAGGAATGTGCAGAGCAGCCGAGGCAAGTAAACTACAAATAAAGGATTTAAGAAATAAGGAATAAAATAGAAAGTTTATGATAGACAAAAATGAGTGTTGTTTATTTAATTTCCACCACTGGCTACGATTGCCAATAAATTAACTCATCTATTTCTTAGTTGCAACAGTCGTTATTTTCCAACACTAAAATATATATTTTTACATTTTTTGGTTCGATATGATATTCAAGATTAGATATTAAAAAATGCATACAAATAAGATTAATCTTTATAACTGGTCAATTAAGATATTAAAACAATTTTCAAGGAAGTGAACGTAAGTAATTTCAGTATTATCATAGATATTATGAAGCCAGTGTTATCATGCCAATAATACACAAAAACCAAATATTGCTGCTTTTGTATCTGTAATGGTTAAGTATCATTTTTAAAAGGCCATTTAGCGCTATCTTACAATAACTTAATGTGCTAGTAGCAAGATAATCTGCTTTATATTCTAATAACAGCATAGCAAATTATCCTAAGTAGTATCCTAAGTGTATAGTAGAAAGTTAAACCACGGTTGTAAGTTTGACAGAAGTTACAATTATTAAAAAAAACTACTGCATACGCGTATGTATTGCAAAGTACTTTATAAATATTAGTATGCAATACAAATACTGGACCATTGCATAACCTAAATAATTAGTGCTTTTACAGTGAAACGCGACAAAATATACAACGGCATACATAGAGACGCGACAAAATATGCAAAATTTTGAAGTGATATATGTTATAGATAGTTTAATCACATATTAGTGAAAAGTGTGAACGTTAATCTGAATACACCACCTCTACCTGTACCATAAAAGGAAATTGCTGTACCAACTATAACCAGGCCCGCCGCTAGCTGTTTGAACGCCCACGTGCAATGCCGATTAGGCTGCCCCTTGTACAATTGTAGACATGCCAATTATGACAATGTTTTGTTTTCCTTTCGATATGTTTTTGTCGCCGATGCCACCCCCTTGAAAATGCTGCCCTTCCGCCCCTTGTACAATTGTAGACATGCAAATTATGACAATGTTTTGTTTTCCTTTCGATATGATTTTGTCGCCGATGCCGCCCCCTTGAAAATGCCTCCCTTATGCGGTGCACGCCTTGCACGCCCGCACTCAGCGGCCCTGACTATAACTGCACTTATTATAATGTACTTTTAGAACTTATTTTTGTAACAAAAATCTGGAGAAATTTTCGCCATTCCCTACTAGTTGCACAATTGTAAGGTTTGCGTTACCTAGTATGTATTAGTGCTGAAGCACGATAGGACTGGAGAGAGAATTCGTTTATCAAGGTAGGATGATGTGGAACTTCTCATGTATGTTGTCACTCTCCTTACAAGTTTCAACTTGCATCAAATGATGTTATGTTTCAATTCTTTGTCGATGTTGTCGGGCTGGGAAATTGATATAGTGCGATGTACTAGAGAGCTGATTACCGATTGCTTTTGTGCTGGATGATGATGTGAGCTGGCATGAAGATATCGGTCGGAATGTATGGGATTCCTGTACACGGAGTGACCTAAACGACCATTTGGTAGACGAGTAACTAATACATCAAGAAAAGATAGAGAACCGTTTGTCTCAATCTCCATGGTGAACTTTATATCGGGGTGTTGGCTACTGAGGAAATCCAAGAAAGTAGGTAGAGCGTTTTTATCATGTGGCCAGATAATTAAGGTGTCATCCACGTATCTTAACCAAGTTTTGGGTTTCAAATTCGCATGTTCCAAAGTAGTGGTCTTAAATGCCCTTAACTTCAACTTGTATCGTTCGCTAGCATATAATACAAGTTCGTGAGTGTTGTATAGCTACGGAAACAGTCCGTAGATCGACCGGAGGCATTTGACTGCTTTTTAAAGTATTATATTCAGCGATTGACACACTTCCAGTCACTTCATTTTTTATGTATGGTGCGCACTTAGTTGCGGTGACTTCTTAAGCTGTATCGCTTGTTTGAAAATCACTGAATCCCTCGCGGTGTAGTTTTCGTGTGTGTACTCCAACTCCTCTGATGCATAGGTTGCAAAAACTTAAAAGGAGCTTTTCATACAAAATTACGCGCATCTACATATAATAGCATATCAATTAAAATTAAAATGGCATGTATGTTTGGATTCATTTTGGCACATATTTTGTATAGCTAATTAGTTTGATTCTCTCTTAGTTGTAGTTTTAGTTTTTAAGTTAGGTTTAGATTAGTTGGAGGGTGAGTGGAAGAGCAGGTTAAACCTGACCTCCGCCTCATTCTTTGTGTTTTCATGGCTTTTTATCATTTTTTCTTTTGAACTACTTTATATGGTTGTACTTATTATTTTTACTTTGCGCTAGTGTATGTATTATAGTGGAAGCTCAAATAATGAAGGCATGCTATTTTTTTCTCCATCCGTCCACTTTATTCAACATCTGAGCTCAACTCGCCAAGCGGGTATGGCGGGAGACCTCACTCGAGAAAAGCATGAGCACGTCCCCGCGACATGTCGCGAGAACGCCTTCGGTACTTCTCCCCCAATGCACGTAAGTTCTTATTTATTTATATTTTGTCATATTACATTAGAATAGCTAATAATTTTATTTACAGTGCATGTTTTAATCAATTTTTAGACCGGAGTACGTAACATTGAGTCGATCTTCTTTTCTCTTCCCCAGATCTTCATGAGTGGTTGGCAGAAAGACGGACGTAAAGCAGAATCCTTGCAGCCCGCGAAAATCTGTAATGTTAGTCCGAATGCGTCCCGTTATTTGGGTAATTGAGCTTCAGAGTGGCCGAACCCTAGACTAGTGGGTGGCTGCTGTGGTGAGCTTGTAGGACCCTAAGTGAACCCAGGATCATCATCATCATCATTTATTTCATCATTTATTACATATCTTATTACATCTTATATATACCTTTTTTTACATCTTATAACAAATCAATAGGTACATAATATACTTGCAAAAATTAAATTAAATATTGTGCATATATATGTACGTGAATAAAGATAACAAATAATATAGTAGTTCTTTTTATGCCTAACATTTATATTTTACTATTTAAACGCGGACCTCATTAAACGGATGTACAGTCTCTTTCTAAAGTAATGTCTCCCCCAGCCGTCGGGTTCATATCAATAATACCTTCCACTTAGCGTATTGTATTCATCGGATATCTTCGGCTAAGAAAGAGGCCACATGGGATACGATACAGTTCGAACATGTATATTACCTGTGTAATTATAATTTAAAATCTCGATATGCGTATTTACCTGCCAGCGGTAAAATATAGGACTTTATTAAACCCTACTTTTATACCTGTGATGGTCAGTTTTCCTAAATATGTAATATATAACGCATACTTTTAGTTATTGTTAGTTTTTCAGACTTTTATTAGAGACAATTTTTAATGTATATTATAATAACATACTTATTTGAATATTAAAATAATATTCATTTTATTGAGGTATACACCTTTATTGATAAATCTTACAAGAAATCCGTCCCAACAAAGATCTTTTTTTTATAGAAAAACAAATAATTGATATATTGCAAATCCATTATTATACCTATAATAGTGTCGTTTTGAAGAGTCCGGTACATCGCTAATCTATTTCTAATTACAAAATGCAATATTTTGTAATCATGGGTTTAAATAGAGTAGATAGATGATAACGCAGTTAGACAATAAACCTGCTTACATTAATGCCTAGTTGTGTAGTTGTCATTATAAAATATAATATATATATAATTTTATAACATAATAGTGCTTAATCTTTAAAATCATTGAATATATACCTAAATCTTAGAATTACATATTGGTTAATTTAAGTTTTCAAACATGTTCTGTGTTTAATTATAAGTGGATAGGAAAATAACACTTTCTTTAATAGATACATAGGTTAATTATTAGAAAAATCTTGTAGACTCGGCAAATATATGAGCGCTCGCCAATCATCAAGAGGCTGTTCATAATGTTTGAGAAAATCTTCGTGGGCAAAATTATTGCAAAAATATCATGAAATCTGTATATTGCTATATTTGTATTATTAATTTTTTGGGAAAATTCTTAGATAATCTAAATTTTTTACACTGAGAGAAACGTATTGTACAGAAGCTACAACAATCGGTATGTTATTACAGGTAAAATAAGAATTACAAAAAATACTAAGATTATATGTTTTGTAACAAATACAATAATTTTTTTATTAACCAAATAATTTAACGCTCGATGTATATAAACTAGTAGAAGAAAACGCCAAAAAATTGAGCAGGATAGGTTGCTTTAATACATTTTGTTTTTTATTGCGACGTTTCGGTGCAAACCCGCACCTTTTGTTGATTGCTAGAAAAAGGTGCGGGTTTGCACCGAAACGTCGCAATAAAAAACAAAATGTATTAAAGCAACCTATCCTGCTCAATTTTTTGGCGTTTTCTTCTCCTAATTTTTTTATTGGTAAACCATTTTGCTTGTTTAAAAACGCGTGAGTAAATCGATCATTAAAACACGCGCGTGGCTTAAAGTTACTCAGGCAACGTCAACAATTCAAAAATAGGTGAGGCATAAATGTCAACTAATTGATCTGACAAAACAACCTTTTACAAACAAAACGTTATTAATAAATGTGTTAAAAACTGCAATGACATATTTTATAATAATTTTATCGAAAAAACTCTTACTTTAAAGGAATGTGAAATGTGCAATTGATATTATATGAAAGATTAAATCCTCGGTTTTTAAAATCAGATACACCAATCTGCACTTGCTATATTTCACGCACTCCGGCTTCACTGTCGTGCTTCAAAAATCGCGCGTGTTTTAACGACCCTATTGTCCACTCATACTTTAATATACTATTCTTATTGTTGTAAAATACATTCTCGTATTGGGCATGATAATTATTATACCGGTCAAGATATATTTCTCTGTTATGCGAGAACGACTAACCAAAATGACAGACGTCAAAATAAGTAGTAAGTAGTAAGTAAGTATGTAAAACAAATAAGCTAAGTACTCTTGCTTCCGTAAATTGACGTATCTGAGCATTTTAGGTACGGAGGCTAATTAAATCGTTAGAACTTATTCACCTTGCATTTTAGATATAGGAACACCTAATATAGATTAAAAATAATCTTTTGTAAAATCAGAATATCTAAGAAAATATATACAGTTGCATTAAAAAAAGCGACTTTCCGAATTTTGAAGTTTTTTGTAAGCAACTGTTTTTAAACACCCTGTATAATATTTCAGAGAAGAACTTCAAACTCTGAATAACTACACGATCTCATCTGTGTGTATGCAAAATTTCATTTGTCTCTTCTGCTCCTACGTGACGTAGTATCACTATAAAGTAAGATCGGTATCTGTCACTTTTTTCTTTAATTGCGAATAACTCAAAAGGAATGGTATCATATTTAGGTATAGAATACATGAAATATGTGTAAAATGTATCTTAGGAGCTGAATTTGTAATTAAATTTATAGCATGCTATTTAAAATATCAAAGTTGATGCCCACATCCGGTTAACAGGAATTCAAATTCAATATTTTTATACAAAAATATTTTCACGTAATAGTTCATATTCAACCATATCCGACCACAAAATTTGGTTTCAAAATCCCGTTTCGTTTGTATAATACTTTTAGTAGGCCGTTCTCACCAATAACGCCGTGTCAGTTATTTGTTTTTACTTAAAAGAGATCCTTGTTGGGACGGATTTCTTGTGAGATTTGTTCATCAATAAATGTGTATATCTCAATAAAATGAGTATTATTTTAATATTCAAATAAGTATGTTGTTATAATATGCATAAAAATATTGTCTCTAATAAAAGTCTAACAATAACTGAAAGTACACGTTATTATACAGATCAAACAGCCGCCCTATAGTCGGGGCATTGTATATCGGAACTATTCGGGAATAGAGAAGTAGGGATGTATTACTAGATACCACGGGCATTTCGTTCAAATTTGAAATTTCGGGCAAGATGTGCGCGCTATCTTTGATTCATATGGAGTACTAAATATTGTATTGTTGCCAAATCTTTGTAAGCTTTGTATCTAAAGGAATGATAATCAAACATCAAAGAAGGTTTTAATATGAAGAATGAGAAAGTTTTTAGCGTTATTGTGACAAAAACGTTTTTTTATTGTTCTTATTAACAAGAAATCTGAATAAATATGGTTAGCTATAAAAGTGTGCGATATGGCAACAGTGCATGGTAACGAAAATATCTACAAATTAGTAGTGTTTACAAATTTATTTTGTGAGGTTATATGGTTATAAAGAAAACAGTAAGAAGTTTTGGGTAAGTTTTGTTATTCTTACTTGTTGTTTTATTTTATTAATTGTTGCTGGAGTAATAATAATTCATTGTAATAATTAGGTAAAAATTTATTTTTAAGACTTTTTCAAGTGTACACAAATACAAATGTAAAATTCCAGGTTGCGAAAGTCGATATTATTTCAATATTTTACCTGATTCGGGTTATCAAAATAGACATTTTTTTACCCTCCCTTCTAATGATAGAGAACAGGTATGGTTAAACTCTATTCAAAGTTGTAAGTTATGCAGATTTAGGCTCCAATCATAGACTTGTTGTGTTACTTGTAAATCAGAATACTTAAAATTGCAGTATGAAAGCCTTGAAAAAATTGAGCACTATCAATTTGAAAGTTACGTAAGTTTAAGTAGCACAGCGTACTTGAAACTTACCTACAGTACTGTCATAAAATCACTATCAGTGAAAGTGAGTTGGATTCATATTCTTCGAGGTTTTATTTTCTTGTGCAATAAACTAGACACTTACAAACAAGATCATTAATCAAGATCGCTTAGAGAATCTGCTTGGTGTATTATGTCAGTGTTATGGTCTTAATACAAATCCAAGTTTTCATCAATTTATTGCCAATTCTAAAACTTGTATTTTAAATAATTTTGTGTCTTCTCATTCTATCGGATTCAATTGTGAGCAAGATAGTGGACATATCTCATCTACAATCATTTATGACTTCTATTGAACCTGAAAGTGGTAGAAATAGTACGTTGAATAAGAAAGAATTAGAAGATTCTTCTCTAAATGTTCCAATTAATGATAAAATGATTTAAATTATCAAGTTGTCACCTTATGTACATACATATGTGGATTTTTTCTAAGAAAGCTTAATTTACCTGAAGGTGATAGGTTTGTAAATCTTCTTTATTTTCTGCTAATGTAGAACTCCATCATACTTTTAGTTTTCTTTATCCCACTCTTAGTTTGGTATTACATATTAATAACATTTACGATAGAATGGTTGTGTTGTTGAAATCGTTTGATCATGTAAATTCTATTCAGAAAAAAATGTTGCGGAAGGTTAGTTTTTCATGGTACACTTGTGTTAACAGCGATCAACCTTTAGTTCAAGAACAATTGTTAAATATATCTATGAGTTTAATTATCAGGAAATTTCATGATGATATTTGTCGGTCTTCTAATGATAGATCCAAGAATCGAAACTCGAGAAAGGTTAGGCAGCTTATGCACGTCTAAGACACAAATTAAGTTATTCAATTAATTTTTATTTATATGCACGTAAATACGTGGCTGTGATTTCTATATTTATAGATATATCGCACTGATGAGATCAAATAAGATCGAAACACGCATTTAGAGCATATTTAGTAACAAAAGAAAATATTATAGTAATTTAAAAATGCCGCCATCGTGGTTGTTTACGAATTTAGTACGCCATATGCCCGTCAGAATGTGCTAGCGTAAGGGTCCAATTTTTAACGTGGAATGCGTCACTCTTATATGATATGCTCCTTGCTAGATAGTTAGATGCACGCTTCACTTGAGACCGTACGGTTGTATTCTGTTCAATACATATGCACAATACAATAATTATTTGCTTATTCTCAAAATGTCTATAAACTTTATAAACTAATCAGAAGCTTCTGGTAAAAACATAGATGATGAACTCTTCTTAAAAATGTGATTCACAAATAAGAGAAGCAATTACACACGTAAAGAAGACAATAAAGCATTTCCCCTGTAAAAAAAAATAAACATCTTTCCGTAAGCTATCCCTTGAAAATGTGCAAATAAGTAAGCTTTTCTAATATAGCAATCTTGAATTTAGAATTCATTTAATAAAAACTGTTCTAGTAAAAAATGTAGAAATAACGCAAAAATTATTCTAAAACCTAAATAATGTATTTCCTTAGAAAAGTAAACCAGAAACGATGTTTTATTGGTGAAGTCTAAATAAACGATAAGGCAAACAAGTCGTCAATTTATGGTATTACATGTTCAAAACGATCTCCTGCTGCGGAGACACACTACCCTATTCTATCGTAGAAGCTTCTCAGAACATTTGAAATTGTTTCAGGTTGAATATTTGCCATATGATGGACAATTTGTGCTCGTAATTGTTCTATTGTGTTAGGCCTGTTATTTCGAAATTGATAAATGGAAGACTTAAGGTACCCCCATAGAAAAAAATCATTAGGGGCAAGGTCAGGTGATCTGGGAGGCCAGTGAATAGCACTCCAGTTAGTTAACAACCTGTTATCAAATATGCTTCGCAAATATTGTTGTACCGGTGCAGCACTGTGCGCAGGACATCCGTCTTGCTGGAACCAAAGCGTATTTATATCTGCTACATTTCGTAAAGCTGGAATTATATTATTCTGTAAAAGATCGAGATATTTTGCTGCATTTAGATTTCCCTCTATGAAAAATGGCCCAATTATATTGTTATGTAATAGGCCAGCCCAAACATTTAATTTTGCAGGGTATTGTGTTCGAGCGTCATAAGTACAAGGTCTCTTTTCTTCTGACCAATACCTTGCAACACTTGGGTTGTGTCGACCATGTAAAGCGAACGAAGATTCGTCTGTAAATACAATTTTTTTTTATAAACTCGTCATATTTATCATCGGGAAATATTTCATTTGATTTTTGTAATTTATACGAGCGATATTTACATTTTTTTAACACATTACGAACCGTAGTGTCAGAAACATCAAATTGTTCTGCGATGTTTTGCGAAGATATTTGTGGTTGCTCCTCTACAGCAGCACAAATTAAAACATCGCGTTGCTCATTTTGTAGCACTTTCTCCTTTTTGTGTTTATACAGATTTAAACAGCCATACCTTTCAAAGTTATTGATTATATGACGAACTGTTTCAAAACAAATAGTTTGTTGGAACTCATGGTGAAATAGGCGTACAATATCTCTTATCGAGTAACCACAGTGATGTTGTTTTATAACATATTTCTTTTGTTGAAGGGTAAAAATGTCCATCATGAATAACAAAACAATCAGCATCTGTAATAGTAACAATAATAGTCATATATTTACGATAGCATGAATTACTCTATCTCGCTAACAGACTACAACTGTGCACTATCACAGAATAACCAGAAAGGACAACAGCTGATTTTTCTATTGTTATCGAGGGTGCGTCGTTTGAGGACCTTGAATTCATTGTATTCGAATCCGCCATATTGTAAACTCACAATGTTTATGTTTTGATAGTTGACAGTTACCATAAAAATGGTGTATTCAATTTTTTTATAGGCAAATATACGAAACAATTTTTAGTTTGTTTAACGTCCAATGTCCAACGCATTGCATTTAACTGCTTTGTATTTCAAATTAAGAATAAGCAAAAGAAAAAGTACATATGTACTTGGATATTATAACTATCGTAACTTGCAACAACGGATAGATGAAAACTACTTGAACTTATAATGCACACTTGAGAATTCTTAGTTCTTTATAATAAAACAAAGGCTATTTACGTAACATATTTATTACAACAATCTGAATACATTATAAGTGCTCTAATAGGTACAGTCTCACCCATCTCTACAATACACTTTGTCGGTGATGCATCGACTGTAATATTTTACAATAAATTGGTATACTTTCATCGCTCAGTAACATTAAGCATAAATTGGTCAAAAGTTATTATTTATAATTCACATCTAATTTTATAGCTGTTAATGGTTTCACTGGATCACAAATAAATAATGTTGGTATAGCATGCGGTTTCAAACGATTTTACGTGAAATTTAAAAACATTCTATCTTCAAAATGTTTTCCACATACATAGGTATTATATAGCTCTCCAATTAATACCTCTTTCTAACAAATCTTCACGCTTACATACTTTTAGCCATTCCAAAGCACTGCAAAAGACCAAAAATTGAAATAGTTGTCCAACGTAACAAAACACTTACAGTTTATCATTTTTAGGGTACAGGAAGAAGCTATATCCCTCTGTTAATGTCGTATTGTTTTTGCAGGAGCGAACACTACACCACCGGCGATAAGATTTTATAGAAATTTAGAATAAATTAAAAATAACTGTAGCCTTAGTAAACACACGATACGTAAACATAAACATTGTGAGTTTTCATCATGGCGATTTACGGTCATGCGCATAAATTCCATGATCGGGTCGTGTCCCTTCTGGTTATTCTGTGGCGCTATCGAGTAAAGCCTACTAATGCATCCCTACTTCTCTACTTCCGAATGCTTCCGACAGACGATGCCCCGACTATAGGGAGGCTGTTTGATCTGTATATTTAGGAAAACTGACCATCACAGATATAAAAGTAGGGTTTAATGAAGTGGTATATTCTACCGCTAGCAGGTAAATACACACATGGAGATTTAAAATTATAATTACACAGGTTATATACACGTTCGATCTGTATTGTATCCCCTGCGGCTTCTTTCTTGCCGAAGATGTCCGATGAATATAAAACGCTAAGCGGAAAGTATTATTGATATGAATCCATCAGCAGGGGGAGACATTACTTTAGAAAGAGACTGTACATTACGTACCTATATACCCTGTCGGCCCCGAGAGAGCTTGAATCCTACTAGTAATGTAAAATATCGACACAGTTGCCACAGCGTTATACTTATATATACATATGAACAACTAGTACGACGTATGTACGAGACAAGGAAGCAGTGTCTACCGGTATCGCGTTGATGTTTGACGGAGGTTGCATGTTGTCGAAGAAAAAGCATGGCGCATACATTGCATGAAAAATGCGACACATTAAGTAAAGGAATTACTATTGTGTATTTAATTAATCATTGCGCAATGTTTTAATAGATTTTAAGATTGATATTCGCAAGTAAACTAAAAAATTATAAAGCAGATTAGAAAAAAGGACAATACTATATTCTGAGACAGCAATTTATTAGAATACGCTTTTAATAATGCAAAATCAAAGTAAAAAGCTTAATAATAGTAGCACACAAAATAAAAAAATGATGTGCTATTACAATGTATTAAAGATACCAAGATAATGAGTGTAATAATAATAGATTTCAAAAATAGTAGAAAATAATACTGTAAATTAAATTTTAAATTCCAACAAAGAATATTTTTAAAGTAAGACTTGAATAACGCCAACATAAAATATTTTAATACGATATGAATATCCAACTAGCTCTAACTGCAAACCAACGCTGTTACGAGCATACTAAGCTAGTACTAGTAACTGCTACGCCTGCTGTGGTATTCTCTTTACCCCACCAATGCAATTTTCCCACTTACATTTGTCGTGCGTGATCCATGATACGGATATGGCATCGCTGCTCGATGAAATACATTACTTATAGACGCCTTTAGTTTCAAACGGGTCAGCAGTGTATGTGCTAAATTATATCGAGTGAAAGTACATAAGGCACCTATGCGGCTGAATGCAAGGTAATGTGTTGAGTAGTGGAAACACGCGGACTCATGGACTATACCATATGAAATAGATGCAGAAAATTTATCGCTTTTATACATTTTCTCCAAAAAAAAAAAAAAAAACATTTTAGGTGGGGTTACGTCAAGCTAGAAACTAGCCTGCCTACTATTTTAGCATTTATAATACTGTTCTTTTAAGAGATCTGGGTTATAGGCTATGGTTGGCGCTTAGACGCGGGTTTAGGAAGGGGGTTGCGACGATTTTTATCTTATCTATGTATCTGGATTTGGAAACAATGTATGTACATTTTATATATGTTAAAAAAAAACATTAAACATTTTATGCCAAGCTTCATTGAATTCTCTCCGAGAATCTCTGAAAATTAACTCAAAGGATAATGTATTATTTCTTGTGGTTATGTTAACATTAAGTAATTCCATATTTAAACGGTTTGTTTATAACATATGATTTCGAACAGCTATTTCTATTTTTCATAAAAAAAAATGCATCAAGCTTAATGCACTACGTCTTCCATTTATACAGACAGGATTAACTCATGACATTTTCCTATTTTTTATTTTTTCTTAACGTTTTGTTGTAAAACTAACGGCGAGTCATCAATTCTCTGTCATTAATGTCACCGTTTCTTTAGCCTCTCTACTTCCTATTGTTTCACCTTTCACTGTCTCCTGTTCTTATTCTTGAATTGGAAAGATCCGCCATAACTTGCATGTGTGTTAAAAGAACTGTTACCATCTAATTAAACTAGAGGAAAATAAATCATTTACAATTATACACTGTGTCCAAGATAAGAATGAACTGCATGGGCATCTCGGGAACGGTAAGAGATACAAAGTTGCTTAAATTGGCGAAGAGTTGCGCATTTTAGCGACCTTTTATATGGCATTTATTTAATTCAATTAAGTTGTTTCGTTTTTGAGATATTTAGGAAAACGTGTTTTTTTCAATATTCGTTTTTATATTTTTCTGACTTCATTTTACAAGTTATCGAAAAATAAATAAAAGCTCTTTATTGGCCCTTCTATAGCTCTACAAGACTGTATTTTTATATTTTTTGTCCGACGTTTTGTTTTTGTGAAACCATCATCAACTTCTTTTTTTATATAGACGGAGAAAAAAGTACATCCTGTATCTGATGGCACTTTTCGTTACGAATTCAACGATATATCACACATTATACATATTTTGTAAATTTATTTATTTTTAGATTCTTTTATAGTAGGCCTGGTAATAATAATGCAGTATGACAGGTAGCATAGGTTCGATAGTGTATTATGGGTAGGCGCTGGAAAACCATTTATTTTACAAAGATTTTGACGGTTATACTGGTAACCTGCATTTTACTTCTTCCAAAGAAACGTTTTTGTGTGTCGTTATTATTGCTTTTGTTGTTATTTATTATTTTTGTTGTTCGTTGTTATTTATTGTTAGTTGTTGTTTGTTGTTTGCTGCACGCTGTTTTACCGAATTGTCCATACGATATAATTTACTTTTAAACATGGAGGGGGAGCGATTTAGCAATGAAGAAAAATATAATATGTTAGCATGCTATATTCTGTGCCACAAAAATTCTGTGAATGCCTAGGCAATGTACTTTACTTTCCAAAGATAAGACAATCAACTGTATCCATTTTTAGACATTTGTGTGTCAATTTAAAAAGTTCATTTAACAAGTCCCTGAAGTCTCGACAACGACATTCAAAGGGGGAAATTCAAAATAATATTTTATAAGCAGTTATTGCAAACCCTGGAACATCAACTCGACAAATCCAAACTGGTTCCATCATTTTCATTGAAACACTGTATTTTGTCCAATTGACCTACCTATATATGCTACTGTCAGTGCGTTATTATTACCAGGCATTCACAGAATTTTTATGGCACAGAATATAGCATGTTAGCATATTATATTATTCTTCATTGCTAAATCGCTTCCTCTCCATGTTTAAAAGTAAATTATATCGTAAGAACAATTCACTAAACTAAAGTAATAAAGAACAATAATAACGACTCACAAAAATGTTTCTTTAGAAGAAGTAAAATGCAGGTTACAAGTACAACCTTCAAAATCGTTGTAAAATAAATGGTTTTCTAGCGCCTACCCCATTGATTTGAGAAAAATAGAACTAGATAGCATAAGCACATTCATTCACATACAGAAATTGGGTACCGATATGGAGAACTGCATGCTGGGAAAATGCAAACAGTTGGATAGGCAATACGTACTAAGCTGGAGTATAGGTTGCCTATCTACCAGACAAATCATAACATATTGGTCGTATTCAGTCAGCGCAACGGTCACCTGCGCTGTAGGTATTGTACTATTAGCATGTAGATATTCAGTGCGGTACTTCACTCATCATTCCGTACCGGTGACTTAGCAATGTGCTAACTGAAAACGATCATTCTAAAAGTAAGTAATTGAATTCGAAAATTCAAGAACTTGTATAAATTTATTCTTGTGAAGCCACAAATAAGATACATTAAATTACGGAAGAATTAAAAGAAGTATCGAGAGTAACAACATATAAGTATACACTTATAATTTCATATTATTTATTCATGATGAAATAAAATTAATATCGTAACTTCTATGGAACTAAACTTCCTTTAAAAATTATTTAAAAAAATGCTGTTGAATGTTTAACCGTAAAAACGATATATAACAATAAAACTTACAGTAACATAAATACATATGTATATACATACTCACGAATAAAATATAAAAGTAAAACAAAGTAAATAACTAAAAATAAGGCTCAATTCCAACTGCAGTAAAAAAAAACAAACTGCTGGTGAAACTGCTTTATAATTATAACGAAAATTACCAATATCTATCACGAATATATCAACTATTTCACAGATTTTATCATAAATAACCCTGAACTATGCTACCTATACTACAGTCTTGGAACGCTATTTGCCTATCCAAATGTTCGCGTTTTCCCAGAACTAATAAAATATAAAAGTAAAACAAAGTAAATAACTACAAATAAGACTCAATTCCAACTGCAGTAAAAAAAACAAACTGCTGGTGAAACTGCTTTATAATCATACCGAAAATTACCAATATCTATCAGGAATATATTAACTATTTCACAGATTTTATAATAAAAAACCTGAACTATGTTACCTATACTACAGTCTTGAAACGCTATTTGCCTATCCAAATGTTCGCGTTTTCCCAGAATGCCCTTCCCCACAAAGGTACCCACTTTCGTATTTACTTCTCCTATCTAGTTCTATCTTTCTCAAATCAATGGCCTATCCATAATACACTATCGAACCTGTGCTACCTGTACTGCATTATTATTACCAGGCCTATAAAGGAATCTAAAAATAAATAAATTTACAAAATATGTATAATGTGTGATACATCGTTGAATTCGTAACGATACAGGGTGTACTTTTTTCTCCGTCCATATAAAAAAAAGAAGTTGATGATGGTTTCTCAAAAACGAAACGTCGGACAAAAAATATAAAAACACAGTCTTGTAGAGCTATAAAAGTGCAAATGAAGAACTTTTATTTATTTTTCCATAACTTGTAAAATAAAGTCAGAAAAAAATAAAAACAAATATTGAAAAAAAAAACACCTAAATATCTCAAAAGCGAAACAACTTAATTGAATTAAATAAATGCCATATAAAAAGTCGCTAAAATGTGCAACTTTTCGCCAATTTAAGCAACTTTGCATCTCTTACTGTTCCCGAGATCCCCATGCAGTTCATTCTTATCTTGGACACAGTGTATATGTAGTACATACATATGTACATATATATATACATATGTATGTGTGTGTTTTACTTTTCACATAATTGATCTTCTTTTCGAACATTATAATTATAGTAGCACACGAAAATTAGTATACGTGTCTCAAATGACAATTCAACGGGCACATTAGCCTTTAGAGTACATAATTAATTATATGTAGATATATAGCTGCAGATTATCTTAAACGACTACTGCACAATAGGCTTCTTTAAAAAAGATCGGTTACGTATTTTGAGATAATCTTGTTTCTTTGGTTTACGTAACTGCTAATTAATTGACACATTCTAATCAAAAGAAAAAATAACGTTTTCAGGATCATAATCACAAATGCTTAACACATAGATTCGACTCTTATATACCTATGTACATATGTATATAGATTACAGGACATGTTAAAGTTGTTATTTATCTCAGATTTGTAAGTAGTAAAGTTCGTATCATATGGAAAACGTTATATTTGGTATTTAAAATTTTAAAGATTTAGGAATTCGATTTCAATATAACGTTCTCATTTTTGAAAATGCCGAGGGATAGTTTTCCTACAGCAATTAGTTTCGAATTAAAACAGATATCGGAACCTCCATTGTTTAAATTTTAAGGGTTATGTGCTTATATTCTGATATTGAACGGATGTATATTCTACAAATTTCTTTTTCCTCGATATTCTAGTTATAGATCCATAAAAGCGATGATATATGATTAATCAATTTATTTCAAAAATTGATATGATAACACACCATCACCAGGGATCGTGCTGACATTAGCCAAGTCATGCTAAGGCATGAATTATTATTATTATTATTACTGAGTGTAGTGAAGAGCCATATTCTATGTGAAGAGTTTCTGTTCTATGACAAACATATTGGATCTAGATTTGCTAATCTTTAGTTCGCTTTCTTTGCATATGACCCGTAGGGTTACAAATACTTTGCTTCACTTTCTCCTTTTCATTTTGCTATCATTTGGAACACCTCGGATTGGCGTTCTCGCTAGCCATAGGAAAGTTCTTAAAGTAATCTCATTATCCCTTTTAATTGGACCCCTAGAAGCTTTCTTCTTAACTTCTATATCCTTCGAAGATGTTGTTCGCGCGGTTTTTGTATTGTACCTTATCAGTTGTATATATGAACCTGACACAAACGACACAGATCGGGGAGTTCTTTAGAAAGCCTTGCTATGGGTTAAATCAGCCGCCTAAGTTGTACTAATGCAAAAGACTGGGGCCATTGGTTTAACCGCCGAGATAGAGAGGAGTCGACTTCTCCAAAATTAGTTAGTAATTAGTTTGTATTAATATTGAAATTTGATATCAGGTGACACGGAATAACGGGAATTTTTTTAATGCGTAGTGGCAGCCATGAACAGATGGCAGCACTGTGACAGTGACCTTGCCATTTTAGTAACCATGGATCATTGGAACGGGCAACAGCGTGAGTTAGCTATAAAAATGTTTTATAAAAACAGTGATAGTTTTGCAAGCAGCGTAGAGTAAGTTCTGACGTTTTTACAACTTAGGATGTCCTGATGCTGTTCCGTCAAAACATGCGATAAAACATTGAATTAATAACTTTGACACGATTGGAGCTGCTCTAAAGAAGAAACTAACAGGACCAACAAGAAGTGTTCATAGGTAGATACTCCACAGAACATTGATGTTGTACGTGAGTCTGTTTTACGGGCCCACGGTGTTCAATTCGTAAGCAGGCAGCTGCAGTAGAAATGTCTCGGGACAGTGTTCGCAAATTCATAATTTAGATTTGAAATTTCATCCGTACAAGCTGCAGGTAGTGCAACAACTAAAGGAAAACGATTATCAGTTACGATTACAATTCTGTAAACAAATATAAAAATGACGATGAATTTCTAGGCAAGTTGTGGACGTCAGATGAGACCCATTTACACCTTACAGGGTATGTGAATAAGCAGAACTACCGTTACTGGGCAGACACAAATCCTAAGGAAGTTCACGAGCGTCTCTTACACGCTAGTAAGGTGACAGTTTTGTGTGCTATTTCAGTACATGGAATTATCGGACCCTGAAAATGATCAGGCGATCACAGTAACTGCCAGTGCCGATCGTTACGTGAAGATGTTACAAACTTTCATTACACCAGAATTGAACAATTGTCCACATATCCAATGGAAGCTGTACGACAATTGTTCAGTAACTGTGATCTCAAAATTCGGTAACATTCCCTGGCCTCCTAGATTACTAGATTTGTCAGTTTGTGATTTTTTCTTGTGGGGCTATTTGAAGAGTAAAGTGTACACGACTCGACCAAGAACTCTGGATGAGCAACGAACAATGACGAATCTCAACAATAGATTTTAAGAATGCATTCAACGCCATCTCAAGGACGTAATTTTTAAAAAAATATGTTTCTTAAATGGCAAGTTTTAAAGTTTCAATTACTATTGAGAAAAATAATCTTAATATACTGTACAGCTAAGAAGAGTATAATAATTATAGGAGAATTTTTATTTAGTTTAATTTACTTGATGTAACTGCTCTTGGTAAACTTGTTTTTCTATTAATGGTCTGCTAGGATAGGTGATCTATGCTATATTTTTAAGTACACAGTTTAATAATATTTGAAAATAATGTCACATTCAAGTAACTTATAAACTAAAAGCTAGTATACTGTAGTGTAAGAGTAATAGTAAATGAATTAAGTATCGAAAGTAAAATCAGTTGTCAATAATTCTCATTACACAAATTAATTGAACTATCGGACACATTCGTAATATAATCGGATTGTGCACCTGCGCATGAGTGACCTTGGGACATACAAATCCATGTGCAAATGCATATTTCATTGGCTATACTGGCGTTTTACTGATGTACTGATGGCTTTACGTTTCTCTCGTCTGTTTGTTAGCAGTGCATTCTGCGATACTTTGGTTCATCGAGTAATCAATTCATCCATTTAAGTTATAACTTCAGTTCTAGTATTTCAAAACAAAGATGAACACTATAGAGAGTTTATTAAAGTAATGGAAGTTAGCAGAATATTATCCACTAACAAGGAAACACAGGCAAGTGCATGGTGGTGACCGATTTAAATGAAATTTGGTGGGTTTGTAGACTGATGCAGTGTAAGAACAACGGTAACTTCCATAGGTGCTAAATCGCCCGTTTTCGGGGGGTGGAACGCCCTAAAGACAACGCTACCCTTCGCTATTTGCTTTAATATCTCCAAAACTATAAGACATATCACAAAAAAAGTACTCATAAAACAGTTATATATTTGTCTTAACTTCTTTTTGATATGTCTTAGTTTTGGAGATATTAAAGCAAATACCGAAGGATAGCGTTGGCTTTACGGCGTACCACCCCCTGAAAACGGGCGATTTAGCATCTATGGAAGCTACCGTTGTTCTTACACTGTATCAGTCTACAAACCCACCAAATTTCATTTAAATCGGCCACCACCACTTGCCTGTGTTTCTTTGTAAGTGAACTGATAGGCTAGTACTAATATATTTTTATATTGAAATAAATACCGAAGTTATTTCTCCTTAATATAATAGAACATTTGCTTTCAATAGTTGACTATATTTACTGGTACTGTACTAAATCTAAATATACTTGTTTGATGAAAACGCGTTTACTTAAATTTAATATATTAGTCCCAAATAGTATACAAATTTTTATTAAGTTTTAGTGAATTTTTATTTACTTTTAGTAAACATTTTTGTCAGAGTATGAATAAGATATTCTTCTTCCATCTCTCTTGGTTTTAGTGAATAGTTAAAAAGTTTCAATTTTTTGTGTCACTTTGTAGTTCACATAATTTCGGATTTCATAGGATTCAATTTATAGATTATTAACTAAAAATATTGTTCTGAAAAGTAACTAACATTTTATTCATATTATTTTTCTCCGAAGAAAATGTAGGGAATAAATGCTAGTAAAATTTGTAAAATTAACTCCAATTCCAATCATTTATTCTTCTTACCGTGAAAGCTAAATAAATTAAAACAAAACGAAATTTCTTAACACATGCACAATAAAGTTAATGGACAATAAAAGGAGAAACAACTAATTAGAATTATAAAACAGAAATAAATGATGTTAGTAATAAAAAAATATAGACATAAAAAGTATATTAATAATTATAATTATTAATTAATGTGTTAACTTTTGTAATTAGTTTATATTTTAACATAAATGCTTTGCATTTTATGCATATAGCAAATACTGCTCCAAAAGTTACATACACTTGCTAGAACTTATTATTGTATTTATTTCTAGTATTACGATATACACGTAGGTTCAGCTCACAATGCACCATAGGAAGTTACAATATACGTATGGAACGCAGCGCGATGTGTCAACGCGCTAGTCATGCGCCACAAGTTCGATCGTCAATTCGCACAGAACGAATATGCCAACGACTGCATCCTCGCTCGGTTTAAATTCAACTGAATTGTGGATGCGTGTGCCTCGCTAGACACAAGGGATACACTGTTGCAATTCATACTGCCTATGGTGCATTGTGAGCTGAGCCTACGTGTATATGTTCATACTTTACATAAATTGATAGTTTAAAGCCTTTTTTTACTGATAATTATTAAAATTTGCAATGAAGAACAAGAACAGAAATTCCGGAAACAGTTCATGTTTATTCGATAGCTCAAATGTGTTAGGCACATTAATTTTCTGAAATATATAATGGTAACTATTATGTAGTAGAATAGTTATGAAATACTTGTGTTATATGCATTTTGTCAATAAGAAATAAATACAGTAAGTAGATTTTGTTACATCAATTTGGATTTAAAACGGGAGATAATAAATGTACTGTGGTTTATATATTATTTTATAAAATGGTTTTTTTTTAATGTGGTGGGTGCTTAGTTGCAGTGACTCCTGGCTTCAATATTATTTTATTCAGTAGAAATTAAAGTTTATAGTTCTTTTCACAGTCACTACACATTACTTATTGCTGAAATATAATTTTAATTAACAGGTACTTACAGCCATATTAAATCTATTTGCAATTTGTGGGTTAGTCCTAAATTGTAATGTTTATTAGAAAACTTATTACTTGTGGAATAAATTTAACCTACATAAAATAATAAAAATAGAAGAAATGTTGGTGTACGTTAAAAACTATATGGACATACCTAAATACCGTGACCTATCCTTTTTGATATGAAGGCTGCAGCTGTGAAAACTCAAATATACTATACTACATATTATTGTGTTATGCTATCTGATGGTATACAATGATGTACGTATATAAGGGTATGTGCCAAGTTCTTATATCCATATAGCTTTAGGACTAGAATATCTAATGGAACATGGAAGGGGAGATCGGCTAGTGATTTCTGCATAGAAGTGAGACAGATACATAACCAACATAATATTGCCCTACATCAACTTATCCATGTATACCTATCTCAGTTTTATACATATAATGGTATCATATATACTGCAATAGATGTAGGTACATAATGTTTAACATCTATGATAAATTATAAACCCATCGTTTTTGATGCTTTAATAGTGTGGTTATGGCAAAATACACATTTTGGTCTCACGAACGTCATCTTTTTGGCTTTATCCTTTTCAAGCGTACAACATCCGTATATTTTTCTTCTTTCTCTTATGGCTAGAGTTTTTTCTGCAAGATATAGGTAGTATATGGTGCATCTAGGAGACTGGCAAAATATCACATCATTGAGTATAATGGGGAAGGTTTTTTGTTCGGTTAACTTTGTTATTTTAACAATATTTCATAAGCTTATTACTGATTAAAACAGTCGTCTCAACTGGCTTGAGAATACTACTTCAGAATACAAAAAGACACCTAGTTATTTCGCTTTAATAAAATCTCGTCAAGTTTGTGTACGTTTCTGTTACTGTAGTCTCCCTTTTCAAGTAATTCATTCACATTCTCACAATTCTCCCGCAAAAATGATATTCATTTATTATTTTCTTGCAGTCATACATCGACATTATTTTCTTGCAGTTATACATCGACTAACGTTTTACACACTATGCCGCCGTTTATAATGGCGCGCTGTTAATCACCTTGCTCTCCACAGCGAATGGTCGGGATACAATTCTACGAGAAAAATGTCACCGTCCTCTTGAAGCATTGAACCTTAGCTCCTAGCGTTCTGTTAGAACACCGGGCAGTTGCCTAACCACTGCCGCTATCAACCCATTTGATCACTAAATTTCGCTCATGTTCATGAAATGTCAAATATTATTTGTGTATCTGTATGAATCCATCCACCATTAATTTTGTTATTTTAAGGTACTCAAATGATATTTGTACAAAACTGTGGTTGCTGAATCTGCTAATAGAGCTATAATAACATTGCATCTAGGCATAGGTGAACACATGTTAGTTGTACGCATGTACACATGTAAGTTTGACGAAGTCTTTTTCCCCTTAAACCAGACCCGTCCGACCAATGGTCACCGGTAAGGAACCGCAACCTTCAGGCTTATTGTGCCACGTCTGTGTATTCAAGTCACCCACTCTAGTACGGTAGTTCTCTCCACTAATCTGTACAGATCCCTAACCGAGTGGGTAAGGTATGTCTCTGGGTCTCCTTTCGTTCTCCCAAATAGGTTTTGCCCTCAGCGATGGTGTCTCGCAGTCGCATAGTATATGATCGGGTGTCTCCGGTTCTATCTCACAAAGTCTACACCTTGTGTCCCCGACAAACACTCCGATTTTGTGTAAAGTTCTTTTGAAGCTATGACGGTCTGCCTAAATACTTCAGACCAGCGGAAGGTATGGCTTGGAAGGTTGAAATCCAAATTTACAAATGGGCCATCATTATCAAACTTGTTAAACAGGATTATTTCCACAAGTACGAGTATACACGCTAACAACTTGAACTACGAAAGCTTATTGATAGGAGAGGGTGGTGGGAGTTAAAATTAAATGTATCCATTCTACAATTGTCAACTTTTTATATGACAGGCGTGTCAGTAGTTATGATGACTTGCCATAGTATTTGACATAACCACTGACCTTCCTGTCATACAAACAGTTGACAATACTAAAATGAATACATTTAATTCTACCCCCCACTACCTTCTCCTATTAATAGGCTTTCGTAGTTCAATCTGTTATCCTGTATATGTAGTATTTTGCATTATAGTACTGCAAATCTTCAATAACGAGGATTTGTGAAGATATCTGCACAAATATTGTATGTTGTCCAAAATTTTTTTATTAATCTGTGGCTCACCTGTAATGAAAACTATCATAAATGGGATAGGGTTCCATATATATCGTAAACTTTTGCTACGTTCTTTAACAGCAATTGTGTTACAGTAACCGTATATGATGGGTAGCCATTTTTGTTGTTTGTCACTATGGAAGTATAATGCAAATACAGAAAAACATAAACATTTACAATTTATACCAACAAAGTAAAAATATTTCTTTTTCATGTGTTTTAGAAGTCGTTTTTTCATTGTTGTTTTGTCGATATAATATTAGTATTAAACCAAATGATACATACATATTTTTACTGGCATCAAAAGAATACAATGATAATGGTATTTGTGCAGTTTTCGTTTAATGAAGCAATTTATTTTGCCGCCAGAAGCAATGGCAAATTGTTATAGCGTTAGGGTATATGTCGTGGGAATTTAACATGACTTTGAACAACTATTTAATTGGATGTTATGATCATTTGAAACCACAAACCTTTAGTACATGCGGATATTTGCAAGCAAATCAGTTATTATTCCAATCGATATTATGCTAAATTCTATTGTAGGTTTGCAAATAGAAAATAAGTACAGAAATAAATGATAACGTTTGGATAGTGATTAGTATTCATAAGTTATTTCGAAACTACTCTAAATTGGATGCTTTGTTCTATTCGAGGCTTTCGTTTAATAGATTAATGCTACCATTAAAATTATTAAGCGGGTGCCTTTGGCATATTTCAGTACTATTGATTATTCGAAGGAAAATGATCTGTAACTATAAATAGTAGGTAGTAGAAGTAAAGATACTTTCAACTAGCCAACAACGGACAAACTCAGAATGTATTCGAATCGAATTATGTTTTCATATAACTATTTGTTAGACAATACATCTCAAATTGTAGCTATTTAGGGTAGATATTCGGCGGTACTGTTAAGTATGTATATTATTTCGCCGTCGAAATCTTCACTGGAATCTAGTTAATTATTGCATTCATGCTAGTTTAGAAAACGTATGGTTGATCAGATTTTTCGTATTTCGTATGCTACACAAATTGTCTACAAATTATTAATATAACACGATAATTTCGTTTTAATACTTTCTATATATTAATATTTTTACTGCGTGCGAGATTGCGGATTAAAACATAACATTTTGTGTCGTTACCTTTATGTATGTACCTAAATTACAAATGATAGTAATTTTGAGAAATACATTTTATTTTAAATATTCCATCACTCGAGACTCGCCCGCCCATGTGCGACAGTTGTCGATATTAACGTAATATAATCTGACATCCTCACGTAAAAGTGAGAATTTGCGCAACAAACATCAGTAAACTGTGAAGCCCATCTCTAAAATTATTTAAGTATGTATTATAATGATTAATACATCATCATAGTTTAGAAATATTTGTGTAATTTTACAAGTTATGTTATTTGGTTATATTATTGGCTCAGTTGGTAAATTAGTAGGGCTGCGGGAATTAATATTTTAATACATGAATACTAGTACTGGTAGTTAGATATTTTGAGTTATACATATGAATAAGTAGACGAGGTTGGAATGAAAAACTAATCAAAATTGTAAGAAAAACAAAAGAAAATAATTAGTCTGGAAAAAAAAGGGTTGTCAATAAAAGAAAAATTGACATAAAAATCGATATTGAATGTATTCTTACCTTAAAAGTTATTATAATAAAACAGAGGAAAAGGAAGTTACTTTTGAAGAACGAAAAATAAACTAAGCTACATCAAGTAATAGTTGAGAGAAGACGATCTGGTCATAGTTAATTGAACCGGCTTTATTTATGAAGATAATATTTGAACAAATATGGAGTTATGGATTTCTTCCCATTGACATAGAGAATAATCCGTCTTAGTACGAGGTACAACAAACTATATTATATAACTCTCTGTAAATATTTTAAGTATAATAGTTAGAAAATCCGATAAGAATTGATTATATTTGGAACGAACCGTTATTCTTGTCAATGTCAAAAATTCGACACTTCATTCAAAAATTCAATTTATTGACGGGACTGAGTACAAATAAATATAACTTATAAAATTTAACAGATAAAGATTATTAATATATTTGGTTTTGTTGCTAATATTTATAATTTTGTCGTAAGAGTTAGCAGAAATTTTGTACAAAGATTATGAAATGCTAATACACAAAATTGATATTTAAAATACACGTTTTTTATTATTATTATCATTGATATTTTAAATAAGATTTGACGATAAATTAATATTCTAATCATTCAGATACTGGTAAGTTTGATTTAGGAACCGACGGGAGATTAGACTCATGCTCGTATTTTCATAATACCAATTATTTTTATGTATCTGGTAAATATACGTAAAGTAATAGATATTCGTAATACTCGTTATAGTATATCTCGTTCGTTCTGTTTTCGACAAACTGTTCTCCAACTAAAGAGTTGTTCAAATACATATAAACAACATATTAGACGAGTTAGTGCTGTAGTGACTACTACCACAGTATAGTATATCTAACCAGTAAAGTCACTCTCTGTCGGCATCTTTGATCTTCGGGGACCGAGTTTTTCTTTGCGCATTGGCTTTCGCACATAAGCGGGCGAATATACAGGCGGGGAATAAATGCGCAATGGTCATTTGCGCAGGGAATAAATGCGCAATGGTCATTTGCGCAGGGAATAAATGCGCAATGGTCATTTGCGCTCGTATTAATAAAGAGCAGCAGTGTACATTGCTAATGCGCACCGGGTTTGACACATCGTTCAACAGGTAGGGGTAAGAACACGAATTTTTAGCGAGTGACGCTACTGGCTAGATACTATACTGTGTTACTACCTTTGCTTCTTTTTCCAGTGTTACCGGGTTCGAATCATGGTACTGGTTTTTTGTAGTTCCTCAAATTGAATAGTAAATGAGGAAAGCCAACATCTTACGCTAACCTACAGCCACAGGTGTAATAATAACTCATAGTCAGCCCATGGCTCCTGTAATTGGCGTAAGATGTTAGGGCATGAATTATTATTATCATTTAGTAATATCCGTTGATTGAAAAAACTTGGTATGCATGAATCTAGGAATGGATTGCAAGTTTACTTAAGGTCTACGAAATCAAAAAAAATGTTGTTGCAATAATACGTCGAAATGCTAATTGATCAGGTTGATTCCTAAGAGTTTGAAAATTTGCTAAGCGTTATGAACAGCCATGTCAATGGATGACAATGGGTAAATAATGAAACATACAACTTTTATACCGTAATGCAACTATATCTGATTGATCAATTCCTCTGATGCAGTTATTGTATTTTTGATGTGAGACTGTTCAATCTGAATAAATATCTTCTAGTTTTGACATTATCACTTCTTCTGCAATGTTTTGAAAATATCATCCATCAAAAATGTAGTAATGACTGTAAGAGGAGCTGGAAGTTTATTGTCGTGACTGTTGTGAGACTTAGAATTTGGCTGATATACCGGGTGTGTCTGGGAGGTAGCTCGCCCCTATGATTTCTAAAATATTTGAAATAGAGAAATGAAATTTGGGAATTATGTACGGAGCTTTAATTTACATTTCTTGACATAGTCGATACATTCTTGCTCGGTGCTTTTACCGGAAATGACTTTGACTTTCTTTTTTTAAATGGGACTACATGAATATTTTTCGATATTTTGATTGGGGATAACATTTTGAGTACAACTGCAGCAAGAGATAATTTTTGATATAATTTTTTTTTTCAATTTTTTTTTTCATCGAGAGTACTTTGAAGTTCTTAATATGCTCGGGTGTTACTGTATAAACATGATACGAACAAATTTTTTAATTTTTATTGTATGCCCAGTTTTTTAAACGCATTTGTAGGTTCAAAATTTAGTTTTGTTTTAATATAATTTTTCCAAATGAGAACAGGGTGGCTCACTAAATCATCACGAAAGAGCATTGAAGTAGCTTCATTTTGATACCATATATTAATATGCCGAACGAACGTTTATTAAGTATTTTTTGTGAAAAAAAAAATTGAAAAAAATTTTATCAAAAAATATCTTTTGCTGCAGTTGTACTCAAAATGTTATCCCGAATTCAAATATCGAAAAATATTCGGTAGTCCCATTTAAAAACCGAAAATCAAAGTCATTTCCGGTCAAAGCGGAAGTGATAAGAATGTATCGACTATGTCAAGAAATGTAAATTAAAGGCCATACATAATTCCCAAATTTCGTTTTTCTATCTCACATATTTGATAAATTATAGGGGCGAGCCATCTCCCAGAAACACCCGGTATATCAGCCAAATTCATCTTATATGCTAGATTCTTCTTAGTGCTTCCTTTTTCCTCTAGTAAAAATCGAATTTAATTTGACGGTGCATTCAATCTGTCTAAAGTACTCATTTAAATTAGTAAAATACCAAAAAATCTTATTTTCTCTGAAAACGTCGAAAAACACCATAAATAATAAGGTGGTCAAATATATAATACTTCTTCTCATTACTCTGGCTTTTCTTTTGACATCCATATTGTATCTAATACTTTACATGTTAATTACATCATTTATTATTCCATTGTTATTATGGTTACGCATGTAGTATGCTTTATACAGTTAGGTACTATTCAGACAAGCTATTTACATATGACCCTAATCAGGTTTCCCCTTGTGTTGTAGTTGACAACAATACCTATGTCCTCGTGAATGACGTGGATCATGCTCAAGAAAAAATTATCTAAGAAGAGAAAATACATGAAAGAAACGAAAGCCAAGATGTGGATAACATAGTAATACATATGTATACATAATTCCCAATGCAAATGCTTAGCTTTCTCGACATTTATGTATATATAAAGAAAGAAGTCCTTAACATTTAAGAAAATTATTATATAGGTATGTATTTTATGCATTTTAAGTACATTCATGAATATTTTTTGATTTACCAAGAAGTTTAACTTTAAAGTTGGGAACATGTATGGTGATTAGTTGCATGCTTTGCTTCACCGTGTAAAACTCATTCATTTTGCTTAATTATAGTGCGTGAAAAAGGGAGAAGTGGTACTAGACGAAATAGAAAACAAAAGGAGGGACGTGTTTCAACAGCAAAGCTGTCAGTAATATTACAGCCTTGATAATAACAGCGCGATAACAACACTATGGTATCATTACAGCCTTGATAACGGCAGCTTCGTTGTTAAAACGTGCTGGCTCTATGTTGAATGCCTAGTGTTTTGAGGGTAAAATAGTGCATTTTGTCTGTCAAGAAGTCTAGTAGACAATCGCATTGGAAGCGAAAGTACATAGATGGAATATATTCATTGGTATTTACGATCGTGTTATCTGCACGATTAGAAGTTGTTAGAAGTAAAATTGACTAGCAAGTTAATTTTCGTTTGTAAACTTATTGTTAGATACTTATGTCTTTTTCTATGTGGTTGTTTATTATAGACCACGTAGATATTGTTTCTTTTGTTGGTGAATATAGACAATTTTCTACTGTGTTAGTTAACATTTTTATTAGAAACCAGATTTCAGAAATTATTGATAGGAGTATTTTTGCATGAAAAACATTAGTTAAAATTAGTAGCAGTGTGTATGTCGATCAATCATCTATTATTTAAATCTTGTCTCGTATTGTTTTGATGTTTGCAATTTGCGAAAATTTTCTCTTCTCCATTATTTGTTTAGTAAGCCTTAGGGCTGCAAAATTTATATATTGTATATATTCATACAGTTAGGTGTATGAATATATACAGGGTGATTGGTGAGAATGGCCTATTAAAAGTATTATACAAACGGAACGAAATTTTAAAACAAAATTTTGCAGTATGGTTGAATATGAACTATCACCTGAAAATATTTTTGAATAAATATCACTTCCGGTTAACCGGAAGTGGGCATCAACTTCGCATTTTTTAATAGCATGCAATAAATTACAGATTCAGGTTCTATGATAAATTTGACACATATTTCATGTATACCTATACCTAAATACCATTTCTTCTGAGTTAATCGCAATTAAATAAAAAAAGTGACAGATACCGATCTTACTTTATAGTGATATTATATCACATGGGACTAAGAGAGACGAATGAAATTTTGCATACGCACAGCTGATATTGTGTAGTTACACAACATTTGAAGTTCTTCTCTGTGACATTATACAGGGCGCTTAAAAACTTAGTTAAGTTCAATCTGCGGAAAGTAGATTTTTTTAATGGAAAGGTATATACTTTGTTAGATATTCTGATTCTATAAAAGATTCTCTTTTAATTCATATTAGGTGTTCCTATACCTAAAATGGAAGGTGAATAAGTTATAACGATTTAATTAACCTCCGTACCTAAAATGCTGAGATATGTCAATTTACTGAAGCAAGGGTGCTTAGCTTATTTGTTTTACATAGTTACTTGCTACTTATTTGGATATCGGTCATTTTAGTTAGTTGTTCTCGCGTACAATGAGAGAAATAGATCTGCACCAGTACAATAATTAGGGTAAACAATGCGAGAATTTACTTTACAACAACAAAAAATTATTGTATTTGTTACAAAACATATTGTAATTTTAGTATTTTTTTACAATTTTTATTTTACCTGTAATAACATTGTTTTCACTTCTGTACAATGCATTTCTTCACAACTTCAAATGTTGTGTAACTACACAATATCAGCTGTGCGTATGCAAAATTTCATTCGTCTCTTTTACTCCTACGTGACGTAATATCACTATAAAGTAAGATCGATATCTGTCACTTTTTTTATTTAATTGCGATTAACTCAGACGGAATGGTATTTAGGTATAGGGTATGATACATGAAATATGTGTCAAATTTATCATAGAATCTGAATCTGTAATTTATTTTGGAGCATGCTATTTAAAAATTCGAAGTTGATGCCCACTTCCGGTTAACCGGAAGTGATATTTATTCAGAAATATGTTCAGGTGATAGTTCATATTCAACCATATTCAACTGCAAAATTTTGTTTTAAAATTCCGTTTCATTTGTATAATACTTTTAATAGGCCATTTTCACCAATCATCCTGTATGTAAAATATGTATATCTGCGATCTTGTGACGACTGAAAGGCACACATATGTTCTGTTCTAACATAACAAGAAAAATGGCAGTCGTTTGCCCTTAAGAGTAAAAAATAGTCTCAATGCCATCGGTATAGGTGGTAAGGTATGCAAACGGAGCGTTACACTCTGTGTTGCTGTACACAGTGCAATTGTAGACTTGCAAACCAGCTTCTCACCGAGCAAATATAATATGCAATTAAAATACTTGTCCAACATCTCTCTGATAAATCAATAATATACCGACAGGTTCTCGTAAATACACTATGGGTAAAAAGAATACTCTCGACCACGAACTATCCAAGCTAACGAGTCATAAACCAAGATACATAATAAAAGACTGTGTTTCAATAAATACGCTGGTTTCGTTCGTTTTCTACTCATAACCTTAGGCCTATAGTTATTACTTTTTCGTATATTTCATACATTAAGTATTATTATAGTATCTCTTAAGACGTTAAAAATTGGCGGCATTGTACCAAACCACGATATTATAATGACTGTTGAAAGTAGTAATAATACAAAATTGAATTGTATGAATTTTGATTTTACAAAATATACATACGTGTATTTGTTGTTGAAAGTTATTTTCCAGTGATAGAGAATTCCATCTACGAATCAATTGACGTATGATTTTATTATGAGCGAAACAGATGATATTATACACTGTGAAACTTTGATATAACTTTACCTTGATGCGCTGTGTGAAAATTATACGGGCACACAATGTAAGTTCACAAAGTTATGTAGAATTGCTCATATTATACAAACGATATATGTAACATTACATTGGTATGTAAAGTTTATAGAATTTAGTACTAATATACAAAGTGAGCTTAGGGCTTTATTCGTTGCTACCAAAAATGTCTAATACTTACAGATATGGAATATGTAAAATGTGTGGAGATCTTCTGTTTTTTTTCCCCTCCCAGACCCGTCCGACCTATGGCCACCAGTAGGCACCGCAGCCATCAGGCTTATTGTACCACGAGAACTTCTGTTTAGTCGAATATTTTGTCTTTGAAGCGTCTTATGGAAAGGAATCGAAGCGATCGTATTGGAAGAGTTTGGCTGATTTCATAATATACATATTATGTCTAATATTGTATTAATATATAATATAGTTAGATGGCGTTAGTGGTAACAATACAATAGATGACTTAGGCTCATATTTATAGTCCGTGCTTGAGATTGTGCCGATGCTTGAGCACGTGATTTTGACGTAAATGTCATTACAAATCTGTCAAAATCGCGTACTCAAGCATCGACACAACCTCAAGCACGGACTATAAATATGGCCCTTAAGACATGTGAAGTAGTGATATAGTGTGACAAATAAAGAGTTATTATTCGATACTGGCTATTACTAAGTATTGACTAGGATCATATAATAGATGGTGTCAGGTTAATGGTTGCATACGATGATAGACATAATTAAAATTTGAGTAGGTATTCGGGAATTGGGAAACTGAATAACCTATACAAAAATGGAGTTTTATGTGAAACCGCCGGGAGCTTTATCGTTAATAGGAAACGTATCCGATAATTGGAAGAGATTTTAGCAGAAATTTGAACTGTTTATGAAAGCAACAGACTTGGGTACTAAAGATGAAGATAAGAAAATAGCAGTTTTTCTAAATATAATTGGAGATGATGGGAAACTGAATAACCTATACAAAAATGGAGTTTTATGTGAAACCGCCGGGAGCTTTATCGTTAATAGGAAACGTATCCGATAATTGGAAGAGATTTTAGCAGAAATTTGAACTGTTTATGAAAGCAACAGACTTGGGTACTAAAGATGAAGATAAGAAAATAGCAGTTTTTCTAAATATAATTGGAGATGATGGGTTAGAATTATACAATTCATTCACCTTGTCGGATACTGAAAGCAAATCATTAAAAGAAATAAAATTAAAATTTGAGGAGTACTGCTCGCCGAAGAAAAATTTAATATTTGAAAGATTCAAATTTAATAGTATAGTACAAAAAGAAGGTCAAAGTTTCGATAATTTTTTAACAGAATTGCACAAAGCTGTCAAAACTACAGAATATAAAGATCAGGATGAAATGGTTAGGGATCGAATTGTAATGGGAGTTTGCAACAAGACAACACAGGAGCGTTTACTCAGAGAATCAAGTCTATCACTTACAAAAGCTATTAATTTCTGTAGAGCAGTAGAAATAAGCAAAAGAACTTCAAGCAGAATGTGAGGTTAGTGCAATCAGAAAAGAACGACCGAAGAATGAAAAATCAAATGAAACCCGTGAGGAAAACTAGTGTAGTTACTGTGGTTACAAACATATAAAAGGAAAGTGCCTAGCCTATGGGAAGAAGTGCAGTGAGTGTCAAGGAAGGAACCATTTTGCAGCAGTGTGCAAGAGGTAAAATAAAATGAAGAAAAATGTGAATGAAATACGACAAGAAGAAGAATATGAAGAGAAATCAAGTGCAGAAGAAGAAGTTTACATTGACAATGTAGAAATGAAAATTGTTGGATCATTGAACAAAGCAAGACCAGGAGAATTAATGTGGCCAGAAACAATCAATGTGGAAGGCCAAGATGTATTGTTTAAGCTAGATACAGGGTCCGAGGTAAATGTGACAAATGCTTACATATGAAACTGCATAGATTAGGGTTAGAAGAAAATATTAGAAAAACAAATGTAACATTAGTTTCATATGGAGGTACTGATTTTAAAGTTAAACCTGTCGGAGAAAATAGGTTAAGTTGCACTATTAAAAATAAATCGTCAATAATACTATTTATAATAATTAGATATAAGAATCAAATATCTTTGCTAGGACTGTAAGCATGTGTTGAATTAAATTTAATTGAAAGAGTAGATAGTTGTAGCAAGCTATTTAGAAATTTAGAGCAAGTAGTCCTAGAATATCCAGACGTTTTCACAGGGTTAGGTCAGTATCCTAAAAAACACACAATAACACTGAAAGAAGATGCAATACCGCATGTTCAAGTAAGTAAACGAATGCCACAGGCATTACACAGTCGTTTAAAAGACAAGTTAAGAGAGTTAGAGCAGCAAGGAATAGTGCAAAAAGTTGACAAGCTTACTGATTGGTTACATCCTCTAGTCATAGTGGAAAAGCCAAACAAAGATTTGAGATTATGTTTGAACCCAAAGTATTTGAATAGTGCAATCAAACGTGAGCATTTCACAATTCCAAGTGCAGATGAAATTGCTAGCAAATTAAGTAATAAAACGTATTTTTCAGTTTTAGATATGAAAGATGGGTACTTCCAGATAGGAAATGATCAGCAAAGTGCAGATTATTGTACATTTGGAACACCTTTTGGCAGGTATCAATTTATGAGGTTGCCCTTTGGCATCAGCTCTGCTCCGGAAATATTCCAAAAAAATTTATGAAATTTTTGGAGACATAGAAGGAGTCTACGTTTATTTTGATGACTTGATTATTTCAGGATCTACTGAATTAGAACATGATATGAATGTGAGAAAAGTCTTAGATAGGGCTCTAAAGTATAATATTAAATTTAATAAATGCAAATTGCAATTTAAATCACAGAAAGTTAAATTTATGGGTCAAAATTTTAGTAGTCGGGGAATTGAGCCTTATAGTCAAACACATATTAAAGCTATTGTTCATATGCCGCAACGTAAAAGTGATGTATTAAGGTTATTAGGAATGGCAAAATTTTTAGGAAAACATATTCCAAATATGTCGTAAGTCACTTCTCCTTTGAGGAACTTAACTAGACAAGATGTTGAATTTATCTGGTCAACAGAACATAATAATGCGTTAAAACAAGTTAAACATTTATTAACAAATGCACCAATACTATCAATTTTTAATCCTACAGAACAAAGATGCAAACAGATGCAAGGAAAAACGGGTTAGGGGCATGTCCACTGCAAAACGGACACTCTATTGCATTCGCGTCACGTAGTTTAAACAAACAAGAAGTAAAATAGGCTCAAATAGAAAAAGCAATGAACGCGATTGTGTTTGCGTGTCATAACTTTCATTATTATATAGGTATATGGAATTAGAAATATAACTTTACCCACAGATCATAAATCGTTGGAGGCTATATTTAAGAAAGACAAACAATCTGTATCCCCTATATTGCAAAGAATGTTGATAAAAGTACCAAACTATGACAAGAGAGGGACGGAACAACAAACGAGAGATCGTTGGTTGTTCCGTCCCTCTCTTCGGATGGGCTCATCTTCTTCCAGCTTCACTTCCTGTTCGGATGTCCTTCTGGTGGTCTTCGGTTGTTGTCGGATTGGGTCCTTGGAGTCTTCTGGTGTGTGTTACCGTATCACATTTGCCGGAGTGTTTCCGTAGTGGTACGGTGTTTGGTCGGCCCCATTGACTTTTGCGCGATGGCGCTACTCATCGCCGGGTTGTTGCTCGAGAGAGCCTTCCCGAAAAAGCCTCTGTTGAGCTTCCTCAGGAACTCGTTCAAGTCCTGGGCGTCTGCTGCTGTTAGTTCCCGGAGGACGACCAGCGAGGTGCGTCTAGGAAGGCGGAATACGAGTCGCAGGACGCGATTTTGTACCCGCTCCAGTGGTGCGATGTGTGATGGAGCCGCCGTGGCCCAGGCTGGGCTGGCGTAGGTTAGGATCGGGCGGATGTGCGTTTTATACAGCATCGCGCCCGTTTTGGGACTAAGTTTGGGGTTACCTAGGATAGGATATAGCTGGCGCAGTCGACCGATGGCCCTGTTCCTAGCTCTACCTAGATGCTCGGCGAAAGTTAGCTTTCTGTCGAGGATCATTCCCAGGTATTCGATCTTCTCCCCTCAGTCGATTTCCGTCCGTAGAACGGTTATCTTTTGAGGCGAGGGTTGGTGTCTCCGGCTGAACGCAATCGCTTGTGTTTTTCTCGGATTGATCGTTAGACCGCCTGTGCTGAAGAATCCTCGATTCGATCCAACTGTGCCTGAGCCAGTTGAGCTGCGATCTCGGGACTTTTCGAGGTGGCCACTATTGCGGTATCATCCGCGTAGATGGCGTTGAACACTCGACAGTCTGTCGGCTTGGGAATGTCTGCGACATGGATGCTGCACAGCGCCGGGCCTAGTGCCGAGCCTTGTGGAACTCCAGACAGCATTTGCCTCTTTGAAGATTCCGTACCGTTCACGACAGTGTGGAATTTCCGGTCCTTGAGGTAAGATCTGATGGTTTTCAGGATTCGCGGATGGAAGCCGGCTCGCGGCTACCTTCATCTTCGCCAGCAAGCCTTCATGGCGGCAAAATATGTGAGCGCTATGCGAGAAAGAATTGCAAAGAAACTCTCAAACCGTATGAATTACCTAACAGACCGTGGGAAAGAGTTGGTGCGGATATATTCTCATACGGCAATAATTCATATCTAGTTATGATGGACGCATATTTAAACTGGTTCGAAATCAAATCATTAATTAATAAATCGGCAATAGAAATAGTTTCAAAATTAAAATCAATATTTTCAAAATTCGGTTGCCCCGATACATTAATATGCGACAATGTCCCTTTAAATAGTTTTCTCATGACACAATTTGCTATTGACTGGAAGTTTGAAATTGTTTGGGAAGTCCCAATTATCCACCATCAAACGGATTAGCGGAAAAAGCCGTAGGAATAGCAAAAAACATGGTAAAAAACTTATTAAACGAGGGGAAAGATGTGTATGAGTCCTTAATCCAATACAGAAACTCTCCATTAAAATATATTGGTTATTCTCCAGCGCAGTTATTAATGAATCGAATATGTAAAACGAAAGTTCGTATATCTGTTGAACTATTAAAACCAGCTTTATGTGAAAATGTAAAAGAAAAGTTAGCTATTAGAAAGTCACAAAATACTAAAGGCTACAATTAGCATACCAAAACTAGAATTAAGACCTAATGAAAATATTACGATTTATAACCATGTCAATAAACTTGGGAACCAGGCCAAATTATGGACACAGTACACCTAGATCCTATATATTGTTAAAGACAAATCAGGTAACAGTGTAAGACGCAATAGGTCAGATTTAAGGAAATCCTGAAATTAATATAAACCTGAAAATACATGTGAATTTAATGATTCAAATACAGACTGTAATAACTTTAAGACTATAATGTACATATCTAGTAGTAGTAGTTATGTATCAGATAGAATAAGTAGTAGATTAGATGGTGATGTACGAGAGAAATGTAACAATACCTTATGTGATCGTGAACCCAATGAACCGCCAAACGAAATCAAAACAGAATCTGGCAGAATTGTTAAAAGACCAATAAGGTTAAATTTGTAAAAAGAAAAACATAAAATGGGAGTTGTATGATATTGTACAGGGTGTCCGGATAAGGGTACGGAGCGGCTGTATCTCGACAATGGTAGTCAGCAGAAGTTCTGGAAAAAAATTCTTATACATAAAGTGGGTAAGAAAAATTGCTGGAAATTATTTTTAAGTGTGTAAATCGACCGCTAGAGGGCGTAACTGCTGCGAAGAAACATAAAATCTACGCTATCTCGGAAAGTCAGGTAATCACCTATAACTTTGAAAACATCATTTTATAGCTTGGGTAGTACTGCATCATTTTGTCTTGTGAAATTTTTTTCTATCAGCCATAATAAAGGAGGGGGAAACCGATGAATTTATTAATCTTTATATTGTAATATCTCTTGAACCATTCACCCGATTTGAATATTTTTGATTTCGTTAAAAAGAGCATTTTGTGGACTCTTAAATCAATTTTTTTCTTAAATTTTTCTATTTAAACCAAATAAACTAGAGGACGTTATCTGCAACGTTCTTACATTTTTGTGATTTTTGGAATAAAGTTAAATGGAACGATACTATGTTCCTGACAGATTCTTGGCCACAATATAATTATCCGAATTTTAGTGAAAACCGCATCGCGATATGTCCATGCGTTCTCGATTTATAGGAGAAAATGTTAAAAATTAGAATACCTCAATCGTATCAAGTTACCTTAGTAAGAAAAACAAATCAGGTAGCCATGGTTATCTGTAAATTGAAAGGATTACAAGTTTGACAGCTGCCAAAACTTTGTAATGTGCCGAAAAGGCTGTAATTGCGTTGTATCAAGTTACCTTTGCAAGAAAAACAAATCTCAAAGCCACAGGCCAGCAGAACATAATTTAATTGTAAAACAAAATAAACACAAAACAATTATAATTAAAGTTCATCCAAAAATACGTTAGAAATGTTATTTTACATTAAAAATGTTCAAAATGTTGTCCATCTTTCTCGATGCATTTACGTAATCTATTTTCGGTAGAAAAAACTGCCGCTTCAATTTCAGCCCTAGACAAGCTTCTAATGGCATTTTGTATTCTTTCCATCATGTTTCCTCGGGTTGTCGGTTGTTCTTGAAATACCAAGTCTTTAAGTCTACCCCACAGATAGAAATCTAAACAAGTTAAATCCGGCGAACGCGCTGGCCACGGAAATAGACTTCCTCTTCCAATAACCTGATTTGCATATTGATCGTCTAAATGCTGACGTACGTTTCGGTTGTAATGCGCCGGACAACCATCGAGCTGGAACCACATGTTTCTTCTTGTTTCCAGCGTGATGTCCTCTAAAAGTGGTGGAAGAGAAACGTTTAAAAATTCTAAAAACCTTTCTCCATTAAGGGATTGATCAAAAAAATATGGGCCTATAATTTTTCCTTCCACGATCCCGCACCATACGTTCAAACTCCAGTGATTTTGATATGCTACTTGCCGCATCCAATGTGGGTTTTGCTCCGACCAATAATGCATATTATGCAAATTTACACCCCCTGAGCTACAAAAAGACGCTTCATCCGTCCATAATACTTGCGACAAAAAATTTGGATTTTCCCGAATCATATTTAACATCCAGTGACAATGGTTCAGTCTTCTATCATAATCACTGTCTCTTAATGCCTGATGTAGGACAATGTGGTAAGGATGCATATTATTGCGTTGAAGAATCTCTTGGACACTTGTTTTTGGGACTCCTAGGTCGTTGGCAATTTTTCTTATGCTTAAGAATGGGTCGTTTTTCACGTAGGCTAAAACGTTAATAATATTTGCCTCGTTACATGTTCCACGCCTTCTTATTGGTGCTCTAATGGGCTGCACGCTGCCAGTCTCTCGTAAACGAGTAGCCAATCTTGAAAACACTTCTCGAGAAAAATGTCTTCTTTCTGGAAATTGCATTGCATATTGTCGCGACGCAATTACAGCATTTTCGAAACATTGAAAATAAATACGTAGCATATCATATGCTTCTGCGTTAGTAAACGGCATATTTTTTTACAGAAAAAAGATCGATTACAAAATAACTATAAGTCACAGAAACTATCAGAAATAACTTTTGGCAGCTGTCAAACTCGTAAACGTTTCAATTTACGGGTAACCATGGCTACCTGATTTGTTTTTCTTACTAAGGTAACTTGATACGATTGAGGTATTCTAATTTTTAACATTTTCTCCTATAAATCGAGAACGCATGGACATATCGCGATGCGGTTTTCACTAAAATTCGGATAATTATATTGTGGCCAAGAATCTGTCAGGAACATAGTATCGTTCCATTTAACTTTATTCCAAAAATCACAAAAATGTAAGAACGTTGCAGATAACGTCCTCTAGTTTATTTGGTTTAAATAGAAAAATTTAAGAAAAAATTGATTTAAGAGTCCACAAAATGCTCTTTTTAACGAAATCAAAAATATTCAAATCGGGTGAATGGTTCAAGAGATATTACAATATAAAGATTAATAAATTCATCGGTTTCCCCCTCCTTTATTATGGCTGATAGAAAAAAATTTCACAAGACAAAATGATGCAGTACTACCCAAGCTATAAAATGATGTTTTCAAAGTTATAGGTGATTACCTGACTTTCCGAGATAGCGTAGATTTTATGTTTCTTCGCAGCAGTTACGCCCTCTAGCGGTCGATTTACACACTTAAAAATAATTTCCAGCAATTTTTCTTACCCACTTTATGTATAAGAATTTTTTTCCAGAACTTCTGCTGACTACCATTGTCGAGATACAGCCGCTCCGTACCCTTATCCGGACACCCGGTACAGTGCCTTCATTTAATCCCGAGTACCACGTGACCACTTTAGTGCAGTCCACTAGTGTATCATTTTGTTCATTGTCGTCCCGTTGTGTTAGTTTTCAGTGGTGTTTGCAGTAAAATTGATCAAATCTTAAATCGTTATTGACTAATACCAGTGTTTTTCAGAGCTTTTTATTTCCATTTTGTCATTAGGTAATCATATTTACATTTCCAACCGACGTAATTTGCATTACAATAATAAATATATTATAGGTTTCTTTTAAAACTGATTGGAAAATTTAGTGGTAGGCCACTGATGTATGTATGTACAGTGGCCAGCAGCATAATCGATACCGTTACGGAATTTCCTAAACCTTAATAACAATGTAGAGGGGGTTACATTGTGTGGCCTTCAGTTAGGATTTATAGTAGATATTATTATTAGTAGATAAGGTCGACGTTAGCTTGCGGTGGTGTCGATTTAAAAGCTGGCCACTGTACATACATCTAGTAGACATTTAGTTATTTTCAAGAGACAGGTCAGCCAACGGTGTAGGTTTGGTTGCATACGTTTAGTAGTCACGTGGTACTCGGGATTAAATGAAGGCACTTTATTAATATATAATATAGTTAGATGGCGTTAGTGGTAACAATAACAATGACTTAGACATGTGAAGTAGTGATATAGTGTGACAAATAAAGAGTTATTATCCGATATTGGCTACTACTAAATACTGACTAGAATCATATAATACATATAGTACGTTTTATATGCCGTGATGTTGTAAACCTATTATTTTGTATAATGATATTATTTCATGTGATTATTGTTATGTTTAATGGATATAGCCATATATGCACTCCAACTTTTTGGAGTTGATTAGTTAAATATTTAGCTTTCCACACCAACACCCGTAAAGCTTTTTCGCTTACAAATAAATAGAGTTGGAAACATGGTTATTTTGGTTTGGAAATTATGAATTTTTGAAAATACCAAAAGTATGCATTCGTTTTTATGACAACGGTAGTGTGCCACTTAAAAGACAATCTACGTGTGTGTTAAAGACGAGCATTATGTTAAAACCGTTGCAAATAAACAAAAGAAGTTTTGGGTTCAGGATCATTAAATTGTATTAAGAATTTAATAAGTTTAACCCAACTTTCACTACAAGAGATAATAGATTTCTTATCTATATTAGGTACGTTCTATTTCACACTGATCAGTGAACAAAACCGGTACTGTTGTGTATAAATCGTTTGAACAAAACCGGTTTTGTTCGCGGATCAGTGTTAAATAGAAAGAACACTAAACACTTTAACCCACTAAACACCAAACAAGTTTTAACTGAAACACAACAGCAATGCTGTCATTATCACGGCGATAATAAAACAAGTTAGTTTTTTTAGTTTCGGTGTTTTAGTTAAAACTTGTTTGGTGTTTAGTGGGTTTCTGCACCAAGAGATCCAGTGAAGAACTTCTTAAATAGAAAGTACCTATTATAAAACTACGTATATACTTTTTAAATACCTTATATATAAAATTATGAGATTTTCTTTCTTGATTTTTTGAAACTTAACTTTTTGTAACTTTTGAAAGAAATCACTACCCAGTACTTCGTCCAGGATTCGAATCTTGCGGTGGGCACATCTAGTTAGGTGGATGCAAAAAGATACTTTTACAAAAAAAAAAAAACAATTTATTTTACTAAGAAACCTTTTACGAAAGAGATATTACTGTATTCTGCAATCACCTAACTTTAGATATCTACTTAGCGATGGTGCCACAAGTCGATTTTTTTGTTTAATTTTAAGACAATTTTCTGCAATTTATTTAAACTCGTAAAAAATAAATTTGTCAAATTTGAAAATTGAAATTAATTACATTACCTTAATTTTAGTTTGTGTTTTTGTGTGCGTATGTCTTGAAAGCTTTTTCTTTGATCTTCGTGCGCTAGAACTTGGTCCTGCAGGACGTCGTCTTCGGAAGGCATTTCTTTCTCTTAATTAATAGGTGTTTGATCGGCTTCTCTCCGATGTTGGATGTTATTTGTTGCTCAACAGTGCACCGTTAAGATCTAAACGCTGCTAGAAAAGCACAAAATAACGATCTGAACAAAGAGTTATATTCAAAGAGAATCCTTGTTACTATCTCGGCGGTTTATATATCCGATGATTGTCAATTGTTCTATAATAATATAAATGCAAAACATAGCTGTAGTATGGACCTCAACTTTTGAACATCCCGGTATGTAGCAAATTTTGGTTGAACTTGTATGAATCGAAACAGACGATTATTAACAAAAGAATTTTGTTAATGTATTTTGGAGGATTAGTAGACAATTGAGAATCGTATTACATATATGGTGCACAATTAGTACAAACGGCCTTTTTCAACAGCCACTCAGCACATAATAAGTAAAGAAGTTTTGTAAATTGTAATAATAGCGTCGAGGTCACCGGTGCACCAAAATACAGACATTGAAAAAACTGATATCGTAACATCTTCCAATTAACACTAACATTTATAAGAAAGAAAAATCTTCTGTGGGGCGTCCAGCCAAGGCGATTTACTTATAGTGAAGAGAAAAGATCTTTCACACACACAATCTATGACACTTGCTTTGTAGAGGTTTGAATTCCCGATAAACATTTTTTTTGGGCAGAGGTTTTCACATCCGTCGTTTATTGCGTTGAAGTCTTCTGGGTGTTGTCGCGTAAATACGTTTACACTTGGGTTGCGTGAAGTTATCCACACTTTTCCAGCCACACTTCTATCGTAACGAAAGCTCGAATGAAGTAGTAATTCAAATACAACATATACTATCGTGGTTTTCTTATGAATTTTACAATAAATGTTCTACAATCCACAATATATTAACCGAATTCTCTCTGGTGGAAGCTATTTTATATATCTAACAACGAAATTTAATTGGCTCGTCGTTTGTGGCCTTCACAATAAAGAAAAATCGAAAAACCGTGGACGGGATAATTAAATCGTCGTGATGCTCTTATTAATTCGAGTGCCTCGACACCGACCATAGGTCATATTTTGGCATGATGGTCTCGTACCACACCAACCATCGAATTCATTTGGCTGGCCGTTTACGACCTTCAAAAGTAATACAAATCGAAAAACCGTGGATGGGATAATTAAAACGTCGTGATGCTCTTATTTATTCGAGTGCCTCGACACCGACCATAGGTCATATATTGGCATGATGGCCTCATACCATACCAACCATCAAATTCATTTGGCTGGCCGTTTACGACCTTCAAAAGTAATAAAATCGAAAAACCGTGGATGGGATTATTAAAACGTCGCGATGCTCTTATTAATTCGAGTGCCTCGACACCGACCATAGACCATATTTTGGCATGATGGTCTCGTACCATACCAACCATCGAATTCATTTGGCTGGCCGTTTACGACCTTCAAAAGTAAAAAAAATCGAAAAACCGTGGATGGGATAATTAAAACGTCGTGTTGCTCTTATTTATTCGAGTGCCTCGACACCGACCATAGGTCATATTTTGGCATGATGGTCTCGTACCATACCAACCATCGAATTCATTTGGCTGGCCGTTTACGACCTTCAAAAGTAATAAAAATCGAAAAACCGTGGATGGAATAATCAAAACGTCGCGATGCTCTTATGAATTCGAGTGTCTCGACACCGACCATAGGTCATATATTGGCATGATGGCCTCATACCATACCAACCATCAAATTCATTTGGATGGCCGTTTACGACCTTCCAAAGTAATAAAATCGAAGGTCATTTGATAGTTGGTATGGTACGAGAAGATGATGCCAAAATATGACCTATGGTCGGTATCGAGGCACTCGAATTAATAAGAGCACAACGAGGTTTTAATTATCCCAGCCACGGTTTTTCGATTTTTATTACTTTTGAAGGTCATAAACGGCCAGCCAAATGAATTTGATGGATGAATTGGTACGAGACCATCATGCTAAAATATTCTCTGAGATTGGTGTCGTGGCACTCGAATAGATAAGAGCATCACGACGTTTTAATTATCTCATCCACGGTTTTTAGATTTTTATTACTTTTGAAGGTCGTAAACGGCCAGCCAAATGAATTCGATGGTTGGTATGGTACGAGGCGATCATGCCAAAATATGACCTATAGTCGATGTGGAGGCACTCGAATTAATAAGAACATCGCGACGTTTTAATTATTCCATCCACGGTTTTTCGATTTTTATTACTTTTGAAGGTCGTAACCGGCCAGCCAAATGAATTCGATGGTTGGTATGGTACAAGACCATCATGCCAAAATATGACCTATGGTCGGTGTCGAGGCACTCGAATTAATAAGAGCATCACGACGTTTTAATAATCCCATCCACGGTTTTTCGATTTTTATTACTATTGAAGGTCATAAACGGCCAGTCAAATGAATTTGATGGATGAATTGGTACGAGACCATGATGCCAAAATATGACCTATGATCGGTGTCGAGGCACTCGAATTAATAAGAGCATAACGACGTTTTAATTATCCCAGCCACGGTTTTTCAATTTTTATTACTTTTGAAAGTCGTAAACGGCCAGCCAAATGAATTTGATAGCTGGTATGGTAGGAGACCATGATGCCAAAATATGACCTATGGTCGGTGTCGAGGCACTCGAATTAATAAGAGCATCAAGACGTTTTAATAATCCCATCCACGGTTTTTCGATTTTTATTACTTTTGAAGGTCATAAACGGCCAGCCAAATGAATTTGATGGATGAATTGGTACGAGACCATCATGCTAAAATATTGTCTGAGGTTGGTGTCGAGGCACTCGAATTAATAAGAGCATCACGTCGTTTTAATTATCCCATCCACAGTTTTTTCGATTTTTATTACTTTTGAAGGTCATAAACGGCCAGCCAAATGAATTTGATGGTTGGTAAGGTAGGAGACCATCATGCCAAAATATGACCTATGGTCGGTGTCGAGGCACTCGAATTAATAAGAGCATCACGACGATTTAATTATCCCGTCCACGGTTTTTCGATTTTTCTTTATTGTGAAGGCCACAAACGACGAGCCAATTAAATTTCGTTGTTAGATATATAAAATAGTAGCCACCAGAGAGAATTCGGTTAATATATTGTGGATTGTAGAACATGTATTGTAAAATTTATAAGAAAACCACGATCGTATATGTTATATTGGAATTCCTACTTCATTCCAACTTTCGTTACGATAGACGTGTGGTTGGAAAAGTGTGGATAACTTCACGCAACCTTACACTTGACATTTAGCTGACTATGCATTGAGCTTCTTCAGAAGATTTCTGTACACTGTTGCTGTTGTCTTCTGCTCCGCGTTATATATCTTGTTTCTTCTTTGCTTCGTTGATACTTTGCAGTTCGATAAGCTGCATCCTTTCCGGTATTGTGGTTACCTCGACGATCTTGTAAAGTTATTCGTCAGATGTTGCTTTTCTTGTACCCATCTTTTTGACTAACGTTACTTGCATTCGTCATAACATCCACTGATTCCAATATCAATCTCTGATGGTTCTACCTGAGCTACATACCAAAGACATATTCGACGGATTACGGAAAAAGTTATACATCGGACAGCTAGGAAGGACTATCCAGTGCAGAATGAGGGAACATCGACGAGATATGTGGATATACGGAAAGATCTGCAGTAGCTGAATACCTCTTTCAAGATGGAGACCATCGCATTAATTATGATAACGTTAAAGTCTTAGCAGTACCATCAGAGATTGATACGGCAATCACTGGAAACTATAAAGAATCTAAGTAATTTTAACCGAGAAGATGGGTACAAACTAAGACAGCATAATTAGCGAAACGTCAAATGTAAACTTATCTACGCGACAACACAATATTTTTTTACTTCTTTTAATAAAAAAAGGTCTGGTTTTATGAAAAGGGTTTCTTTATGCTTAGTCGGTAGCTATTGCACTGTTTAGTAGTCTGTACCATCTACATATTAAAAAACTTGGGAACCCTTTGATTAATATATATATTAATATATTTTTCACAACAATAAGCACTGACTTTGTATTACCTAGGTGATTCCGTATATTTTTAAGATCGTTTACGTTTGTTATACAATGAAAACTTCCTCAGCGGACATCATTTGTGGCGATAAAATGACTTAATATAATTTTCCATAATTTACCATTTTGATTATTTGTTTATATTGTGAGCATCTTAGTACTTTTCTGCTATTCAATCTATCAATATTTTCCTGTATTGCAGATTGTATTATTAGTGTGTTACTAGTATTGTGTATATTGTCGTTATTTCTTATTATATCCTAACGTCATTCCAAAACGAGTGTTATGTTCTTCTAGTAACACATGTTTTGGTGTGATGACAAAAGATAATAAGATATCCCCAATCAAAATAATAAAAATCTATATCAACAAAGGATTTAAATATCGCGCTCTTTTCGATGGGACTTCCAGTCATGACGATGAGGGTGTTAAATATCATAATAAAAAAATAGCACGGCGTGGATACGCTGATATAATTAAGCCCTCTTCAGTGAACGCAGTGCTTTCTTCAAAATCCGTGCAGCAGCACCACACCATGTTTCATAAAAAGAACTAAGCATTTTATTTCCATTTATTTTGTTTTTAATTTTTTCAATACTTTATCTCTGATGGATAATATTAAATCTGTAACGAACTTTCAAACTTTGTAGACCTCTTGAAATAATCTATTTCATACATAATACGTAACAAAATATAAAGCTAGAAGCACAATGTGCAGCAATACAATCAACACTTTGATGCAGGTGATGATCTGGCTTTATTTGTATTGGCAGACATGTATAGAAATGTCACATAATCTGAAATGCCAGATTCTAACAAAATAATCGTGGAAAATAATGTTAGATATCACTGTAGGGGATGTCACCTTGTCGGAAAATGTTTTTGATGAGAATATAGAGGTATTGGATGAAAACAAATCCGAATACATAATTACTTTTGACGTGGCGCTGAAAATAACAGAAAAATTAAAGCTGTTTACCAAAACTGCTGAGGGTTTATACGGGGCTTCAATTGGTAAGACATCTAGAGACGCATTTTAAAAACTCGGAAACGAAGAAAAATACGTCAACCAGGATGTACCGGGTGGCCATCTAAGAATGACGCTCGGCCATATCTTAGGAACAGTTTATAGTAAATCAATCAACCAAAATCGGGTATCGCTATCTTTCAGCTAACGGAAGATATCTTGAGAAACGTGAAAATAGTAAGAATTTATTTTATAAATTTAAATTATTCTGTTTCCCTAAACGGAATTTACCAAATTTGGTCTTATTAGAAAGGATTTGATTTTGACCGATATTTAGTGATTCAAACGGTTTAATATTATTTTATGCATCACCACTACAGAGCGTTAAGGAAATTTTCTTTGATTTCCAAATAAATTTTTTTAGTTTAAGTAATTTACTACAATAATGCAATTTTTCCCAAACGCCAATTAATTAAACATATTTTTATATAAAAATATGCCGTCCCGAAGTGGAGTCGAACCACCATGTAGGGCTATCGCGGCTCTACCGCAAACCGTTGCGAACACCGGGGGCTTCGACTACACAAGTAAACTTCACAAATATATGCGAACGAGTTGTTATAATGACCTAGGATAGGCAACATTTTTGACACCGGTGTATTAAAAAAAAAAAAAAAGTAATTTACTGTTACAATATTATTTTTGATTAGTTAATAAGGTTAAATAGGGAAGAGCGAGGACAACAAGTATTAGAAATAAAGGATATCGTCTAGGAAGATACATATGTTAGTTTATATAAGTGAGAGTGATTTGCAATCTATTTGAATGTTGTAGAAATAATACAAATTTTCTAATTTTAATGTGTTTACTCTTTGCATTGCGTTATGTTATTGTATTATTATCAGGAGTTTAAAATGTTTGTTTGTAAAATTATAATAATGTCTATGGCATCACAGATTTCTATTCAACACTGAGAACTATTTTTGTAAATTTTTTTGGCGGTAGTACATTAACATATTATATCGTTCTCAGAGAAAATCAGAGTCAAAGATCATCATACCAATTGAAAAATAAATACAATGTGACAAGTTTTATGGCGTGGTAACAACGACTGTCGTGTTCCGATTACAATTTCAAATAGACTACATAAATATTTATAGTATCTACGCTGCGATCGCAGATTATTTTCAAGGTTAAAGTAACATATGACCGTATGTGCGACTAAACATTTGCAATAAAAAACAACGATATTTGCGACCTGCATTAACGTATTATATATGCGAGCGTTATCGTCAGTAGTCTGCGATAAAATTATTAAGCTATTATTCTCAAACGACTGCTTAAAAAATATTTCGCTATTTATCTCTTCTTAGTGATAATGACACATATATTTGTTTATAGGACATAATATCTTACATTCAATTTACATATCTGAGAAGGATACTACTGATGTTGATAATGGCATAATAATGTGACATATAAATAACATTGAATGACGGCTGCATGTCGCCAGGCCCTCACAACCGATTTTTTTAAATTCTTTTTGGATTAAAGTTTTGTACCATTTTGTACCGTTTAAAAATGTTGTACCTCGCCCGTTTAGAAGATATATTCAATTTTAGATTAGCGGGGAGAGTACAGTGTTAGCCCCCCCATATCGGAATTTCTAAATTTCACTTATGCCGTAGTACTGTTCTGGTTTTGTACTCTTTTGTACCGCAAACAAAACATTTTGTACCGCACTGGTTTAGAAGATATAATCGATTTAAGTTAGGTGAGTGAGAGAAAAACCTCTCCTAAAATGCGAATTTCAGATGAATATTTTGTAATATAATTGTATATTATATTTATTGAATATTATATATTTTTTTGTATATCAATATTTTGTGTTATCGTATTACAAAATAGTAAAAGGTGTTCAGAAAGTAAATATTTTGTATTGCACGTTATTCACATTATTTTAACTTGTAATCCATTAATAACCAATAAAAAACTATTGCTGAATGATGGCACATTATTTTACATGGAAAGGTATTCCTGTAATTAATTCCATAATTATCACGTAAATAGAAAGCCAACTAATTAAATATAAATGACGTCATTTATGTCCTAAATTTAGTATTGTTTAGTGTTCCTATAAAATGTTAAATCATTTTAAAATTGAAAAACTTCAAATCTAAATATATTTTGATCCTAAATCCTAAATAACGCAAATGCAAACTAGAAAATACGGTTTTATAGCCAGAAACAACTTGGCACAAAATTTATTTGATGTATGTACATATACCGGTCGTTTTCAGAAATAGAATAAATAACGGCGTGAAGGGGCAAGGGGTACGAAAATTCGTTAAGAAGTGGGGTCGCGTATGAGTCTATAAAAACGCTGTAGTAGACTTGACCAGACTAGACTGTGATAGACTCATACGCGTCCCCACTTCTTAGCGAATTTTTGTACCTCAAATTAATAATAATCAAGATATTTCGAAAAAATGAGGACAAGAAAAGTCAATTGGCAGCCACCAGCCTCAATGCACTTTTGTATTCGCGCAGAAAAATCTCTATGCACACGCAGTAACATGTCTTCAGAAATGTCTGCACACGCATATCTTATTCTCTGCTGCATGTTTTCTGATGTTGTTAGTTCCGTATCATATACAACAAGTCGATATTGTACACTTAAAATAAATATAGCGATTCTTCTGCGCGAAGACAAAAGTGCATTGGGGCTGGTGACCGCCAATTTGAACATCTAATTCGATAGCCGTCTGCTTTCTTCCACTATTTACCTTATGTAAACCATTTGCAGCTACTATTAACATTTATTTTCTATTTTTACATTTAGCAAACAAATAAAAAACATTTGCTGCACTGACTTTTATTATGTCCTCATTTTTCCGAAATATCTCGATTTCGTTCTGAAATTAACACTTGGAAAATAATGTATAAATTTAAACGGGTCGATGGCCGCAGTGGTTAGGCGGCTGACTATCGTTGTGAGAGGACGATAGGCGCCGGGGTTCAATCCTCTGAAGGACGGTGACATTTTTTCAGAGAGTTTAATTCCGGATCGACTTGCCATTCGCTGTTGGGAGCAAAGTGATTAACAGCGCGGCATCATAAAAGGCGATATGATGCTGTCACAAAGCCAATTGAACACAACATACACACACAAAAAACTACACCGCGAGAGTTGCAGTGATAGCCAGACAAGCGATACAGCTTGCGGAGTCACTGCAACTAAGCACCCACCACATTAAAAAACAATATATTAATTTGAAGTCATATGTGGTTTACTATTTTTCTATTCACAACTTATTGCTCTTTTAGAATTTGATAAAAAAATACCATATGCTATTTGAAAAAAAGTTGACCTTGCTATGACCCTTGTGTCTTTCTTTATAGTGACAACAGTAGCGCCATCGAATGAGCCCCTTCATATAGTTAAACTTTTGTCTAATACTTTTCTTCATAACACTAATTGTTTCGAAGATATTACTGTGTTACACTTTAAATGGACCACCCTGTATATAGTTATCGAACCTTATCGTTCGTTATTTATAGTCATTTATGAGGTTAGAATTTAGTTGGTTATTGCAGTTTAAATCGTTTCTAAATTAGAATTTAGTTGGTTTTTGAAATTTTGATTTTGTTTCGTTTCAATGTAATTATAGTTAGTTCATAGATAGTCTAGTCGCTAATAAATGTACATTTTTCTTTCACTGAAATCTTGCAATAAGAAAATGCCTCGTTGTAATACATTCGACAGTTATTTATTCTCGTCTATTGTGGAGCCTATTCGATCCAATTTCTGAGTTAATTGTAAGCTTGTTCCTCCTAAGTCTCTAATATCGAATTAAATTGGCGATAAAATACAGATACATATATCCGAAATATGATTACTGAATAGTTTCCAGCAATAGGTTTAATATTTATGGTTTTCTGTATGTATAAGTTTAGATTTTTACCATTTTTGTTATATTTTAATTAAATACCTATTCTTTAACTTTAAGCACCTATTTTTTATGTTATGCCCAACAATATCCTTCTTTTAAATTAAAAATATTCAAATTTATTAACGTATAATTATTATTGTCAGTATACTTATAAATAACTCGTAATAAATGTATAACTAATAATAAAAAATAAATAGCATACCTAAATTGAAATTCTGATATGTCTCGTAGGTACTCGTTTAATACGATAACACAAAATATTGAAATTCATCTGAAATTCGCATTTTAGGAGAGGTTTTCTCTCACTCGCCTAACTTAAATCGATTATATTTCCTAAACCAGCGTGGTACAAATTGTTTGGTTTGTTATACAAAACGGTACAAAACTAGTACAATACGATGGCATAAATGAAATTTTGAAATTCCGATATGGGGGGCTAGCACTGTACTTAAGATCAATTATATCTCTGAAACTAACGAGGTACAAAATGTTTGAGTTGTGGTACAAAACTAGTAAAATGCGATGGCTATAAATGAAATTTTGAAATTCCGACATGGGAGGCCTGGCATGCCAGAACCAGCGTCAGATTGCTATTGTAACATTTTATAAGATAGCGGCACAACAAAGGGCCAAAAACCCGGGAAGTCGGGAATCTAGCAGCTCTATCATTAGTGTTGGCCTAAGCAGAGTATACGATTTCTCCAAATATATCTTATTGAAGTACCGAATCGAGTTTCACTCATTAACCTTATCGAGCGATATTTAGAATTACCACCGCCCCACTAAACAAACAATATTATTCTATGTCCTCGATAATGTTATACAACAATATCACAGAAATATGATTATCACCAAAATAGTTTTCAATATTTAACGTATAATATGCAAATTGGATAGCCTAATCCAACGCATTAAACAATACAATACGATTGAAGTAACAATCAATTTATTCTGGAACACAAGTAACTACATTTTACGTAAAGACATTGATATTTTATATTAAATATTAATTTCTTTCGCCAATGAAGTAACTTACAAAAACATAGTGTTCTAGAATAAACTGATTTTTAATTTATTCCTGCTTTATTGACCTATAACTGGGGTTAAAAGATAAATACGTACATAAAGGTAATAATACACTCCGCGACACTTGATTGAACGCAATACCTATTACTTTGTTAAAAGAACACTTTTTTTAACTTTTGTATTTTGTGCCTTTTTAAATTGTTATTTTAGTCTAGTTTTACAAGTAAGAGCAAACAAATTTGAAATTTAGATTAACTAATAAATTTTACTTGGAAACCTGGTACGACACTTGATTAAACGCAGCCAAATAAAACAACAAAATCGCTGGAAAAAATTATTTAATAATGAGTGTGACCACCATTCCTTACAACTTCAATCATTCTATTGGGTAAAGAATTGTATAAATTTTCGATGTATTGTAAGGGCAATTCAGTCCAAGCTTCTCGAATTGTTTGTTTTAATTATTCCTTGCTCAGAAATTCTCTACCATCAGTGTAAATCCGTCGGGACAGCCATCCCCACATTTTCTATTATGTTTAGACCGGGCGAGAGAGCTGGCCATGGCAATAAAGTAATTCCGTTGTCCTGGAATAATTTTTGGCAACTCGAGCACTGTGTACGCGTGTTATCCTGCTGGAAAATGAAATCTTGTGTGTCCAATTTATTTTGGATTACTTTTTTGTCATTTTCCATGAGTTGGAGGTACTTTTGAGCAGTTAGGGCTCCCTCTACAAAAACTACATCAACGGCTCCGGCATTAGAAATTGCACCCCATACCATTACTCCTCCACCACCTTGCGATCTACGTGATATTATTCTGGGCTCCTTTCTCAAATCATGCCAGCAACCGTTAGGTCCATCCAGCGTAAAACGTTTTTCGTCCGAAAAAACAACTTTAAACAATAGTTAACGCAGGTTTTCTCTTCAATCGCGAGAGTCGAATTTGTGGAGATTTTTTAAAAATTCTTTGAACTGTTCTCACGGATGCAGATGTTTCTGCAGCATCTCTAATTTGCCTTGCCACAGCTGCAGAATTTGATGCAATTATCTTAGGATGTTCAGTTTTTCTCGTTCGGTAGTCGCTGTAGCAATTCGCCCTCTTCGTTTTTTGCCATAATTTTCCTTCTCTTGAAGATAATTGCGGATTATACGATCACTCCGCGTTATCTTTCTCGCTATGTCTCGTATTGAAAGGTTTTCGATTTTCAAAACGTCAATTTGTCCTCTTTCCACTTCAGTGAGCGTTTTCCACCTCCCATGTCTCTAAAGAAACTAGCCAAACACAATTTTTCTTAAAAACTACTTTTAACAATCACTCCTATCTAAAACTGTTGCACAACAACCTTTCCTAATCGCTTACACAAGAAGAACTGAAATGCGTTCAATTAAGTGTCGCACTATTTCTACCCCATTAGTACAATCCCCCCGGCACTCGAATAATCCCTAATTTCTGCTGGCAGGTACCGGCCAGATTTCCAAGAAATATTTGAATGTCGATAATGGTATACTTAAAATTGTATGGATTTGTACATTAACCCTTGTTTTTAAATATATTACTTGCGGTCAATCAAGTGTTGCGGAGTGTATATTTATATATAGATATGTATTACTGAACAATACCTACTGATATTTTCCTGTTGGGTTCCTAAGAAGGCAACCAAATAGAATTTTATAAGACACAGGTTAAAATACAAAATTCTTAAATTCGTGTCTGTTACTTGTGTAGATAAATCAAATAACGACAATAAATTTAAATTTGTTTAATTAGTATGAAAAATTCTCTCAAACTTTAATAAAAAAAAATTAATAAATTGAAAGTTAAAATTAATCAATAAAATTTGTTTTAATTTATGTGTCTAAGCATGTGTCTCCGGATTTTCTCTTCGGTAGCAGAAAAGTCGAAACTGGATTTAAGTAAAATTTAAATGTAATAAATTATCAAACTTGGATTTTTAAGGAAAAATTCTACATATTTTCACACACTAAAGTATACAGAGTAACTGGTAACGAAACGATCATACTTTACAGCGTGTTAGTAGAGATCATTTGCAATAGATACAGCCCAATTTGCCTTATCCAAAAGTCATCCGTTTTCGAGATGTTGTGGTTTTTTTTCGAAGTTCATTACTTACTCTCACTCAAACTTAAAATTTACGAAAATAATGAAACTTTTCCTCAATTTTTCAGTTTATCTAGGTAGAGGACATCTCAACACACATTATCGGTGACAATTACATAATTGCAATGTATTTTTTTATCCAGGATTTTTATACTATAACGGGAGAAATCTAACGCATTATTCCACTTTACTGCAACGATCCAGAGGATATAACCGTTACTGTACCTGAATCACATACGAAAATGCACCCAACTATTTCAGCGTGATTTGCAAGGAATTTCTCTATACAGAACGCTGTCCTTTGTTTCGGATTTTCTATGATCTGCTCAAAAACGCATTTATGGTTATTATTAATGTTAGCTGTTCTGAAACAGAGTTTTTTTTTTTTCGTTGGCACAATATATTGCCAAAATATTTGAAATTTCAAAAGACTTTGAAATGGCAGCATTACTCGGAGAACGTTTATTAAACTGTTGTGTGAATTTATCACACACATATCGCAAATTTGCACAGCTGAGTCGACCGATTCCGTATGACCGAAAATATTGTTCCAGCAGAACGATTTTCTCCTCTGTACTTAGCACCATTAGACCTTACTAATTAAATGCTTAAGGTTTAGTTCACAGGCTTATACTATCTATCGTGGATATGACAGCGCGTGCATAGGGACCTCTCCCTCCCAACTTAGTTTCAGTATTGTTTATTTCGAGTAATACTGTATTTCTATTAATACTTCATACGTTTTACTTTTTTACACTATTCCCAACACGTAGAATTATTAGGAGAGCCATCAAGATAGAGAAATACCCTAATTTCAACCGTGAAGATGGCTATAGCCTCAGCAACACGTCGAAGAGCTTACTACGAAAATCCGTCACGACCAATGGAGCGAAACGGTCCGCACCTATGAATCTACGAGGTACACACTACCATAATTGAATGTCAATATTTTAGGGACGATTTTTTGTGTTCATTTTAACAAGAAAACTTGATATGAATGTATGACCTAAACGTCTTAACTTTTGAGACACAGGGTGGTAAAGTTTTCAAAAATAAATAGTTTTTCATTAATTCCTGTAATGCTACTTTTGGATATTTTAATGAAATGGGCTATACGTGTACTATGTATCAAGAGGCATTATTGAGTGCACCACATTTTATTTTAATTCCACCAGTGGCGTTCGTACGGAATTTCAGCTACCTATTTTGACAGACGTTTAGGTCATACGTTCATATGAAGTTTTCTTTTTAAAATTGACCAAAAAATCGTCCCCTAAAATATTGACACCGTGTATAAGGAGCAGCAACAATGGAGAGAATCAGTCTGATAGCAGATCCTGAAGAAGCTGGCAGCATAGACAGCGAAACGTCGATTGGAATTGCAAGTACATGGCGAAACCCGGAAGAAGATTCTCTAACAATAATATATTATATGATATATATTAGATTCATTAAAAAGTATAAATATTATATATGTATGTATTTAGTAGTACTTCAGTGCATGAGAATATGAAGCATACGTTCTTTGATAATCCAAATGTGATAAATTAGTATATTTTAAATTATATTTAAATCAATTTTACAATAAAGTCTGTGAGTGAGTCTGCAACACCAACAACATGCGTAACATACACAAATCACTACCTAGGTAATTCATTATAATAATCCAGTTTATGTAATACGTCGTTTACATTCCTAGTACAACCTTAGATTAAATCATTTTGTGCGAGAAAAGTATGCGCATAAACTCGACACTAAAATAGAATGTCGCGTTGTAAAGAATAATTCTATTTATATAACGGTGAAGAGAAAAGAACAGGCGTACACACGTTAATTACTGTTTAGGTTGATGGTGAGCCGTAGTGCTTTGACATCCGTTTTAATACTCATGATTTTATGAACGGGATCAAGACTAGTAGAAAGTTGTCTATTCTGGTCGTTATTATAATACTACGCGTGTAGGCCTACTACCTACCTGCGAATGTGTAAGCTTTAATTCTTACGTTAGATGCTGTTTATATAAACCTAATCAAGTAAAGTGACATGCTGTAAAACTCGGAGTACACAGGGTGTTACAAAAAGTAGGTCAATTCGTTAACCATATATTCTTTGGGCTAAAATAATGGGACTTTTCCTGATATTACTTTTTATTTAAATGCTTTTTCTTCAATAAACTAGGTGTCAAGTTAAACTTTTTAAAAAGTATTTCATGATGATTTAATTTGTATGATTTCTAACACAAAGCTTCAAAGAACTAATAGAAAAATAGGAGATGTGGTAGCCTTTGATTCCCCATTTTATTTTCTGACGAACGCTTATGGATTTGACACCTACTTATAATATGCTGATAATTTATATAACTTTTTACATCTTGTAAAATTTTAATTTGATGCTTTTCTTTACGAGATATTTTTACTTATTTGACTAGGTGCTGTGTAGTAAACACTTCGTAGCGTGAAATAAGTGAAAATATCTCGTAAAGGAAGCATCAAATTAAAATTTTACAAGACGCAAAAGAGTTAGATAAATCATCCGTTAGGAATTATAATCTTTTCGCACTATAGAACAGCAAGTTGATATGTAATGAGTAGAATATATTTTTTGAAACTGAATTAAAAAATTAAATTAATAATAATAAACAAAAGAAAGTAATCCGCTTGGGTAGCGCTAGATTAAATAGCGATTTAAATTTTCTCCGGTACATACAGTATATATCTTTTTTATGGCGTTTGTTGAATCCTTTAACGTATGGGAATATGTTTATTCTAAAAGTATTAAGATTATTTATTTTATTATTAAGGTATTCAGAAACCTTCTAAAGAAACTGACAGCATGATCAGCGAAACGTCAAATGCAAACTTATCTACGCGACAACACCCAGAAAACTTCAACACAATAAATAGAGTATTCGAAGACATCTCTGTACATTTATTTATGATCTGAATATTTATATTATTTGTTCCTTTCGCTAGAACACCTGAGAGGGTTGTCAGACATTTCGCATAATATATTGGACACAATTCTTCAGAAGCATAGTACTGGCTTAGGTTGTCACGACCATTGTTTACTCTATTGAAGTTTTCCGTGTTATCACGAGATTAGCTTTCATTTTACGTATATTATGTCTTCTTCGCTTCGCTGATTCAGACATGGACAATGAATTTATTTCTGCAATGTATGTTCGCTCTATAATATGAACGAATGTGGATTTCTTTGTCAAGATTGCCACCAACAATTTAAGAAATTATTTCGTAACATATGTTTTACATATGATTATTTTGTGTGAGATATTCCTAGCGCAATCAAGATGCTTCGTATATGAGTCGATGTTTCCAATTTCATGCTTATTTGCTAAAGAATAAGTTCTTATGTTGTTTATCAGCCCAACGAAATCTATTAGATCTGTATTGCATTGTACAAGAGTTGCTCAGGTTTCAAGTAGTTCTCTTCACTGAGACCTACAAATTTGTTAGAATTAGCTTTGGTAGATACTGAAACCTTTTAGTCGGGGTAGTGCTTCTCAGTTACAAACTATATTCTCAGCGGTCTCGGTGCTAAGTTGGGAAAAATCAACATAAACCTTTTTCACCCGCTATCTTACGAGATAACAAAAATCTAGAACCAAGTAGGAACAGACTACGCATCCTCACAGGTTCTTTTTATAGGCATCGGCAGCTTGGGAAACACATGACAAGAATAGGTTCGAACAGAATAGCGACAGCATGTTCTGCGAGGTGGAGGATCTATCTGGAACACCTGGCATCTAACTGTACTGCCATTACGGAAACCCGAACCAATTATCTCGAGAAAGAAGTCAGAGACTAAGAAGAAATATCTTCTCTGAAACCATCACAGTTGTAGCGGTTTATTAAGGCGCTTATACCGCGAGACTAAATATTATATTGATAAGAGTTTTGCCATGGAGTCGCATACGTATGTCGCATCTTATTACATTTTTTTAAATTCAATATGATTAAATTGTCAAGGTTTAGTGTCATACGGACATTAATATTCATCAGTATATTCATATAACTATAAAAAGTGTGTTTTTAACAGTGATTTAAAAAATGTACATGTTTGAATAATATTTAATTTAAAAATAAAAAATTACAATAATTGTTGAAAATGAGCTCGGCTTGTCTAATGCACAAGTTTACGCGTCTGTTCATGCTATCAAATGCATTTTGCAGCATTTGTGCCGTTATGTTTGTACATTCCTCGATAACTCTCTGTTGTAGTTCTTGCAAATTAAGTACATGCGTTCTAAAAAATTTTCAAATAAGGGAATACAAAACAATCCATAATAGTCAAAT